>SMGT01009873.1:114180-158768 GCA_004794575.1 Lanistes nyassanus | reverse complement strand
CACCACCACCACCACCACCACCACCACCACCACCACAATAAAAGGAACAGTTACACTTATAAAATTACCAAAGTAGAAAGAAAGAGTTTGGGTGTCTATTGATCAACGTATAGTCATCAACGAAGGTTATATGCCGATGGGGTAAAAAGAGTCGGGAGGAGGATGGGGGAGAAGGAAAGGGGGACAAATCTAGTCCTGTAAACACGATGTGCTACAAGCATTTGCAGAGAAAGTATACGTGTGCCGGACACAGGTTCCAAACCTGACCCTCGGTGGAAAGAATGAGAAATATTTATCGCATAATTTTCTTCCTTCTCTAGGTATAACGCATGCTTCCGACGAAGAGGGTTGTGGGCTCCGATCACATGGCCGGCGCGTGCACTTTCTCTGCACGTGACACCTACTAACGGGCTGAGCGTCGTGTTTTTGCTCCGGGCAATCCGGTTTCCTCCCCCCGTTCTTCTTACCAGCACTGCTCATCACTTTCTCCTCTCTTCCCCCGTCCAAAAAAAAAAGATGGCCTTTTCATGTTGCTGCCTTAATAATGTTATACGACAGATAACTGTAAACAGCACACTCTCTCTCTCCCTCCCCTAACCCCTTCTTCATCTTGGTACTTTAATTAGTAAAAGGGTTCTTTGTGCCTTTTCCTGTTTGTGTGTTGTGCCTGCTGCCTGCCATGAAACGTTAATCGTAGCCAAGGTTTTAAATTAAGGGAGGTAGCTCCATTGCATTGACCTCGCACTTTGGCTAGTGTTCTTGGAAAGTTGCCTCCCCGAAAGATAACGGTTTTTTTTTGTGACAAACGCATATAGATAAACGTTTGCTGTCTCTGTTTTCGTCGTTGTCCCTGTCTCTGTCTAACAAAACTAATTCCTAATGGAAGAATACCACACACGATTGGGTTTATCTGCCATAATTTTCTGCCCGATAAATCCTGTACACCCTAAACAACATATATATAATTAGTAGTATGTTTTAGAGTGATTGAGATTACTTGGAGGAAAGGTTTGTACGAAATTCTTAAAATGTCACCTGAAACGGTGGTAGAATTCAATATTTTTTCATGATGTTTCATATATAAAGCGCTTTGTTTGGGAAACCCTTTAAATTCGCTGTTTCGATATATTTAGCTTATATTGATAGGAATTGTCGTAATGTCCACATTGAAGTATACATCTCTGTTTTCGCTGTTAGTGCGGATCTTCATAGCCTTCCAAAATTATGCATGTATATGCTTGTATCAGGGAGAGTACCGGGCCAGCACGCACGGATCACAAGCACGGATGCGCACGAACGCGGACGCATCCACACACGCACGCACGAACGAGTCACGTAACTTATATGGTGAAGGCCATTATACACGTAGCCCATCTCAACCATCCTTTTATCAGCTTATAAATGCATTTAGTCGAAACATATAATGGGACTTATAAGAGTATGTAGACGTTCTTTTCAGGTTATTGATACAGTTAAGGGTATTCAACATCGAAAGGTATTTATAGTGAATCGCTGGCCGTTTTTATGTAATTCCAAACAGTAGCGATTTTTCCATATGCAGTTGTGCATTTAGTTTATCAAACTTATCAATGCTAGAAAAAAGATTATAATGTACCGTGCACAGCACGCTTAGAATAGAATTATAAAAGATGTATGCGTACGGTGAATTGTCGATCTGACAGGCACGCAAACAGAACAGATATATATATATAATCTTTATTATATGTATATATAATGCTTATGCGACAGTTCAGTTCAGCTATCCATGGAAAAACATTTTAAATGTTCTGTGACATAAATATTGAACAAATTGACAGATGATCCAAGCGAAATCACTGTAAAAGTACAGTCTTGCAACGCACACACACACACACGCGCATACAGACTCACGCACGCACAGACGTAAGAGAATGAAAGAAAAGAGAGAAAGAGAGAGAGAGAGAGAGAAAGCGCAGCACGTATTCTGAATTTGTACGATCGCTCTGAACCATTTGCTTTTAGTGATTAACATGAAACGAAAATCGCTCTTCTTTATGGCAGGCAGAGCTGTAACGGGGTTGTACTGTTGTTTTGAAGCGAGAGCGCGTTGCTAACCAATTTAACGTCATTGAAGGTGTCGCTACAGGAAATAGCCCTTGGGTCATATGTAAATAAGTGGGAGCAAACGCGAAGAACATGGCGGCTATCCGCTTGGTGGGTAATTACCTTAATTTCCTCACGATAACAAAGGTTAGGCTGTTAGTTTTGAGCGATGGTGGGATTAATTAAATTACTATAACTAGTATTCAGTAATTTATGATTTGGAATAGACAGTAGATTTTCCTCATCGCGTTGATGTCATTTGATACATTCATACCTTGCCTTGGAAATTAAAGCGTCCATGGCGACATACTCGGGTGCCCGCGCAAGAGAAACATGTTTGATTCATTCTTTTTTTTGCTGAATTTAGTGTCTGTATAGGATGAACATTTGTGAGTCCAGTTTACCTTTTTGATCTTTATGTGATTTGGTTTGGGGTATAATTTCGAGTTTAAGCTTGTATAAATATTTTGGACATGCTGTGTATTAACTATTATATATATACTATATATAATATACTATATATATATATGTACATACGAGCTAGGCTAACGCCGCAACGGTAACTCACACAATCACTGCTAATACCGTATATGATAAATGATTATACCATATATATATATATAAACATGGGAACGACAGTAGCCTGATTTTACAACAACGTCGGAGGCTTAAATGTTTAGCCATATACTGTTTTGGAAGTATAGTTTGGGAATGATATAAAGCCTTTACCTTCATTTCTGTAAACGCTGTCATATTGTTAAATTCCACGGGGAGTGGTGAAGGGGAGAGAGAGGGGGGAGGGAGGGAAGGTGTGAAAATGGACTGTAACAGTGGATCGCACTTACTCAGGTGTGTAGGGCAAAATGCAATGAACTTCCAAGATACTGAAAAAAATAATTCAATCAATTCAAGAAGGAACCTATATATAGCTTTAGATAAAATAATGTAGAATTTATTGTGATGGGTTTGCAGCTTTTGGACTGAAACTAGTTCCACCATCTAGCTATATGAACTGGAATATTTTTAATGCCAACTTAAACATTGACAATATACTAATAAGCATTGGTTTTGTTTAACTGTTAGTGCTTGTATTCTGTAAGTATACAGATGATCAGTATTACCTTCTGTGTTACAAAGAGGTAATTTTTTTTAGTAGCAGTATTTCATCTAAAACTTGTTGAGGTTTGGGCTAACAGAAATAAATTTCCTCATTTGATGTCATCAGACATGTAGCTTTCCATAAAATGGCCACAAAAATGGTATATTTTATGGCTGTCAGTCCTTTGCAATATGTACCCCTTTCTGATCTCTGCAGTGCTTTTACTCACAGCTTCAAGGGAACACTGGTTAGCAGTTAGCAACCGAGTACTAGAACTCTAGTAAGGATAATGTTCTGATAACGTCAGAACGTGGAGATAAGAGGTAATAAATAGATTAAGGATTATAAGAGATTTGATTGGATCAGAGACAGAGAGGCAGTGGAGGAAATGGCAGCAACATTTGACATTAACAAGCATTTGTAGCTGTGCAGTACTGTGCTAAATCTTACAGTTGTCATGGTACTGGAAGGAAAATGAGCTGCCTTTTAAAGCACCATGTTGTTTGGATGTGATTTGAATAAACACGAACTGATTCATGTGCAAGTTCTATTTCACATGTGAAGCGTTTGTCCATAAAGCATGTATCTCAGTATGGGCACGGTTGTAAATTTGTACAATCGTACAGTTGCACAGTTGCACAAAGATGTGTCTGCTTAATTGGTCACTGTCACTCACTTGCCTACCCACCCACTTACCCATTCAGCCACTGTTACTCAGAGAAGATGGTGGATGGTTTTAGGCCCTGCATACAATCAGTAAGCGCGAGTGTTTGTTGCAGAAATTTGCCTTTGGGTTTGGAACCTGTGATATTTTCTGAAGAGCACGGTCACTGATCAAATCAGTTTTAGTTCCATTACTCATGTGGAAGGGTTCTTTTGTGATTCTGCTTTTCTTAATTTTCAGTGTTTTTAACTGCCAGAGATCTAGAGTGTGTCCTTTTCTTTTACTATTTTCTAACATACTTGAATACTAGTCATGATTTCAAATTGTGTAGCCATAATGATAAAACAACTTTCTATTGCAGATGGATGTGCTAGCAGATCAGTTGGCATGGCTGTATTACATGTAGTACCTTCCAAGTTCCACAGAACACATTGTGTAAAATGTCTGCCGCATGTAACGTGACTCATATCATGGAATCCTCAGATGGTCTGAAGCTGTGTTCAGGATGCCATGAATAACAGCATAAAATTCCTCAGATTTATGTGTGGTTCTGACATACAACAAAGAATCTAAGTGCCAACATGTCGGCATCAGTGACAGAGAATATTTCTAGGCGGTTGATAAACCCTGGAATATCCCAAGTTCACAAAGATGTCACTGATGAGCGTTACCGGGAATTACGCCGTCCAAGGAAGGTGCGTTTTTTTGTGAATGGTGACCGATACTTCCAGGGTAAGAAACTGTACATCACGCCACATAAGTATTACAACTTCAACGATTTGTTGAATGACTTGACGGGTAAATTGCCATCTAGCATTAACCTGCCATATGGTGTGCGTCAGATTTTCACTCCAGTTGGTGGACGTCGTATATCTGATATTGAGGATCTCCAGGATGGTGAAACTTACGTGTGTGCTGGATTCGAGGGCTTTAAAACAATAAAATATGGTCGGAAGGAGCTGGAACCCTGGTCTGTAGGCAAGTCAAGTAAGTGCCTTTATGTTTACTTTAAAAGTTTCTTGCAGGATAAGACTTTTTTTTAAACGGTTTGCTTTTTTTTCATTTTCAAAAAAAATTTATTATCATGATCATTTTATTAATTAACTGTTGTGAAAGTGAAGGAATTTGAATGAAGAAAAGAGGTGATGGAAGACAGTTTTGGTAATAGCATTCTTAAGTTGGTGGTACATGGGTTAGATACTATGTTACTGTGGCCACACAGATTTAGAAACTATAATGCTGTCGTGCTCACATTTATCTGTGAATTTAGCTTGCTAATTTCTATGCAAGCTTAATATGCAGTAAAACAAGTTTGGTGCACATTCTTCTAAATTTCCACTTTATTTTGAAAGGGTGAAAAATTCTACACACGTGAACCATTTTAGTTTTCTGTGCATGTCAACTATTGTGGGTGGGTGGGAAGGTTGTTCAGTTGAGAGATAACACATGGTGAATCAGAAGTTGGGCACAACGGGATAAAAGCACTTATCTGTACACCTCAGCCAGCCACCACTCTGAAACACTTTTGCGGAAGCGCGCCACGACTTTTAGTCTTCATGCATGCGTATAGCTTGCTCATCAGTTATCCACCCTGATTCACCTTTACAAACCTCACACATGAACACATGCTCACATACACAAACATGCACAAATGAGTTGGTCTCACCTTTTTTTTTTTGATTTATATATGATACATGGCTTTTTCTTTATTCTCTTGCTGTACTGTTTTGAATTGTTATCTAACAATAACATGATACTCAGAATTTTATATTTGTTTGGTGGCTATAGACATAGACCAAGTTGGGTGGATTTAGTTAATCTTCACTAGGAATGCAATTACAAAGTACATCAGGAGTAGGCTGAATTGAAAAGAATACTGCATGCACATGTACATTTCTTATGTTGCTTCAAATTTGCTGACACATTGTTTTTCCAGGTATGTTTGTTTTAATCTAATTATACTCCTGTGCAAAATGTCAGCATGTCATGGTGCTGGTACATGTACCCCCCCCCCCTTCCCACACACACTCTCTCTTTCTCTCTCTGCTTTCTAACCAAGAGGTCTGTCTGGTGACTTCTGTGGTAGAGTATTCAGTACAACATACAAACAAATTTAGCCTGGAGAAGAAAGAAGAAAACTGTCATTGTACCAGTCCCTAATGCT
The DNA here is from genome assembly GCA_004794575.1 of Lanistes nyassanus. NCBI lineage: Eukaryota > Metazoa > Mollusca > Gastropoda > Architaenioglossa > Ampullariidae > Lanistes > Lanistes nyassanus. Next base: position 152,759 of record SMGT01009873.1, on the reverse strand, counting down.
TACTACTGACTTCTACCCTGGTTGTGACTCCAAGTCCAAGGCACCTTTGATGGTGGTCTTTCACCTGTCTATTTTGGCTTGGCTCCATATTTGAATGCTTCTCTGGAGTCTCACACCTCTTCAATTCCCCTGACAAACCCCATTCAGGGACCAATTGTAAGGGGCAAGTGACGTCATCGAAATGTGAGCTATCAAGGCCCCACCAGGTGTCTGACAGGTGTATCTATACCGTTATTACTAGCCTGCAGAACCAATAACTTGATGAGTGTATTGCATTACAGAATTTGGTCGAAACACATAAGCACATTAGCAGCAATCAGATTATCTGCACATTTATAAATACACATTCTGTGAATTCGGAATTATGAAGGCAAATAGCTAAACTATGAAGGGAAACAGGTGAATTAGTGTTCTAAGTTGAGATCTGTTCTCATAGATTTGGAAAATACTATTTAAAACCAAACATGTAAAAATGATTTTTTTAAATCTTTGTGTTCCTTGCCGATTAATTTGCGCATGATGTTATTAGGTGTTAAGGCATGCTCAAGAAACCTGGAAAGCCTGTCATTTTTTATATGTGAAAATTGCTTGACATAAACAAATAAATTAAGAAAAACAAATCGTCCTTTTTTCTGCCTTAACCATAGTAATTATTCAGGTTTAAAAGTACTATAGTACTTTGTATCAAAGAGAACCAGAAGAAGAAATTGTAGGCAGATTGTGCAAGTGGTTTGAAAGACAGGTATCTACCAGAGAATGACTACCAGTGACAAACTACACCTTTTTGTCAAGTTTCTTTGACGCCACCCTTTCTTCTTGCAGTTCGACAGTCAAACCAGCTAGACGGAGAGATGGGCATGGAGGTACCCTACAGTACCTACAAATACAGAGGGTATGCGGGCAATGCTTTTCACCCTGGCCGCTACTTCCGTAACAATGCCAACCCAGTCAACCGGCGCTGGCCTGGTGCCTTCATCAGCACCAACCAGCGTTTTCCTGCTGCGCTGCTGAGCGGGTCCTCTGAGGCTGGGCCTCTGAAACCCAAGGTCATTACTGTTGTGCGCAACGGCTCACATCCGTTGAGCAACGTCAAGATCCTCCTCAACAGACGTAGTGTGATGTCATTTGAACAGCTGCTGGCAGACATCTCAGAAGCGTTTGGTTCTAAGTGGCGGAAAAATAAAGTCTCCAAGCTGTTTACCACTCATGGGAAGGAGGTCAAAGGCATCTCAGACTTCTTCCGGGAAGACGACTGCTTCATTGCGGTGGGAAGCGAGGGCCTGAGCGAAAAGGAAGTAGCTGAAATCATAGAAGAGCTGTACCCGGACAGCGGCTATGCCAAAGTTTTGCTCAAAGACTGGGAAAAGCACCGGCAGCACAATAAAGGTGGGCTGACAAACAGGGACTCGGACGTGGACAAGCGCGACAGTGGTTTCGTGGACAGCAGCGACAACTACATGAACAGCAGCAGCCACCGTGAGCAAGACCAGCAGCACAGCAATGCTGGCAGCCCTCCAGCCCAGCGCCCGCACCGTCTGCGGCGCAGCAAGCGAGCTGCAGCGCTGGCCGTGATGGTGGAGAACGACACCATGGCCAGTGTAGACACGGCAGAGTCTCCATCGCAGCAGGACTATCTGCTGAGCAAGATCGAGAAGGAACGTGTTCGGGCAGCCAACGACGAGCGCGACAAAGTGCGAAAACGACAGCAGCGACTCGTAGAACAGGAGCGGAGAACTCTTGACGATGAGAAAGGGAGACGTGGTATTGCATCCTTGAACCCATTGAAGCCCCTGGGTGACATTCCCAGGAAGGAACACAGAGAGGAGAGAGAGGATGCTGTACAGAAAATGGAAGAGAGGAAGAAGCTAGAGGACGAAGTAGAGGAGGAAGAGAAAGAGGAGGCAGAGAGGAAGAGAAAGGACAAAGAAAGGAAGGATAGAGAGCAGGCAGAAAAAGCGGCGCGAGAACGTATGGCAGCAGCAGAAAAGGCTGAACGGGAGAGACTGGAGAAAGAGCGGGCGGAAAAGAAAGAAGCAGAGAAAGAGAACAGAGATGAGAACGAGAAGAAAAAAGAGAAAGAAATTGAGAAGGAAAAGGAGGAGGATAAATCCGGCGAGAAAGACAAAGCAGAGAAAGAGGAGGCGGTTTTCGAGGAGAAAGACAAAGACCGGAAGCGAAAGCGGGAAAGGGACAACGTCAGCGAGAAGGAGGCTGCCGGCCGCAAGGCCAAGGTGAAGGTCGTGCGTCGCACCAAGGCCGAGCGGCAGGTCAGCAGCGACAGCTTTGTGACGGACCGTTACGACATGGGGCGGACTCTGGGTGACGGCAACTTTGCCATCGTGCGGTGGACGCGGCACAGAGCCACGGGGCAGGAGTTCGCCATGAAGGTCATCGACAAGCCAAAGCTGAAGGGCAAAGAGCACATGGTGGAGAACGAGATCGACATCATGAAGGACTGCAACCACCCCAACATCGTCAAGCTGTACGAGGAGTACGAGACTGTCGACAAGATCTACCTCGTCATGGAGCTCGTGAAGGTGAGACCAATTTGTCCGTCGGGGCTACTTTAAAAAAAAACGACAAAGCAAAACCCCAAACGCTAAGAGCGATGTGTTTGGGCCCAAACTCTGCCGCCCAAACACATCACTCTTAGCGTTTGGGCGTTGCAAATGCATCTACATTACAAAACCGCTTACATGTGCGCGCGTGCTCGCACACATGCACAGTACGCACACAGAAGGGATAACAAGGAGATGGTTTGGCTTGTACTTTGCTGATAAAGACGCATTTATGACATGTGCATATACGCGCATGCGCACCCACGCGCCCGTGCATTCACACGCACAAAAAGGAGGCGACGACAGGTGGGTAAGCAACCACGGTGGTGACGAGGACAGCCACCCATCCCCCAAACCAGGCATGGGGAAGTGTAGTCCGGTGTTCCAGTACCAATAGAAGTCTTGACGGGACATTAAAAATCATAAATCGCTATAGCCAGTCGGGTTATCGATTTTTGTTTTTGCCGACTCCTAGAGAAAATACCTGGGCAGTTGAAATTCAGCTGAGCTTAGTTTGATATTTCAGCTGTTAAAACATATGGTACGCGTTAAAAATTAATTGAAACAAGAAGAACAATATAATTATTTGGGTCTTGCAGTCTGGTGAGTTCTTCTATGATTACGTCACTGGTTATTGAAGACTTGGGTGCGTCTTGGCTGGCGTTGACTTTAGGCGCTTTGGGAACAGAATCTCTTTTTGCGGGAACAGTGGAACTTAACGTAAAACCGCATGTCGTGCGGCATGGAGGCTGAAAACCTCTCACGGGAACCCTTTTTAATTCGACCGCATTGCTTTCGGACTAGTGATGCATGACAAACATGAGCGGCTGGAACCGTACGCTGTGTGTGTCGCTAAAGAGGCCGACGCTAACTTCTGATCTGAACTGAGAGACCTTTCGTGGATCAGCAAACCGCGCGCAGGAATTGATCTGCTCGTGTGGGCCTCTGGTCGGAGATACACCCGCGAGTACGTGGGGCCCGTGGTGGGGTGTGTGCGGGTGGCTGGTTTCGGTATTGGCGATTTATTTGGGTGAGGTGACGCTCACTTTTTTAAAGGCGCCTTCCAGAGGGCAGGAATAGGAATGGGCTTCTTTGGCTTGTTTTGTTTATGACCGCATTTTGTATGCTAATTGAAGTAACACCGAAATCTGAATATTCTACTCCCTTGTTTCATGTTTAAGTTGCGTCGTTATACTGCCACGCATACATAGCTACACACACGCACAGATAAACAAGTACGTGCAGAGAATGCAACTGAATAGAAATAACTTTAATTCTGCTGCAGAACGTGCTCGTGCGATCGCACATGCTATGGCGCGTTTTCTCAATGGTAAGCGAGAATAAGGATGCCCATATATGACAGCCTTGGTCACACCTCCATCCCCTGTTCGTAACCCCCTTGAGGTACAACGGATGAATGTTGGAACTTGCAATCATATGATCATCCCTGTCACTGGTGTTGACGTCATCAGTACTGGGAAATGTGGGCTTTGGAAAATATGAAGCACATATAGATGATCCATACAGGCTGGAAAATGACGTTCAACTGTGCAAGATGCGATGTCACTCAGACAGTCCTAGTGTTGGGGTGGGGTGATATCCCTTTATACAGTATATGCACCACTAATCCTCCTCGTTGCTTATTGTTGTAGGTTGTTATGCAGGCTGAAAATGTAATCCCATTGTAGTAGAGAGTCAGATTTTGTTTCACTTGGAAGAGTTCTTGGGAATTTGCGTTTGTGCAGCTTTACTCTTAGGCATGTGTGTGTGCTCATGTGTGTGCACTCCAACTTTTCAGAAGTTGCTATTTGCCAGATGTCAGATCCACCACTTTTTAAAAATGAAAATCAACTTTGTTAAATATAATTGTATGGTCTAGCTTTATACTGAACACTCAAAAAAATAGTTTGAAAATGTATTTTCCTGCTAAGATCTTTGATAAAAATGATTTGACTGCAGTGGCTTTCTGGGTTTTGTTTTTTTTGGCGTTCTTTCTCACCAGGCCGACGTAGCGATTTTCACAAGATATATGTTAGCACAGCACAGCAAAATTCTTACCGTGTAGAGGAATAGCTTTTTGGTGAGGAAAGGGGGAATGGAGGCTAGGCTGCTGTTTTATTTTGCTAACAGGAGCAGACTAGTGCATCGAGTAGAAGAAGAATATACTATCTGCTTGGTGCCAGTACTGTAAAGGCCTAGCAGATTACTGATCTCCCAGATACGATATTTTATGACATTTTATGATATAAAATATTATATTTGATAAATTATGACATTCTGAACATTTCCTCCTAAAGGAAATCTGACACTTCATGTTTTAATATTTTTGCGTCACCACTGCAGTTACTGTCAGTACAGATTGTTGCTGATGAGTATGCCAAAATAGACTCCTGCAGTGCATGCTGATGAGTATGCCAAAATAGACTCCTGCAGTGCATGCTGATGAGTATGCCAAACTAGACTCTTGCAGTACACTGCACATTAGCCCTGGACAGGAAAAGGAGATTGGTGCTTACATGTTTTAGAAAGAATACTGCTCAGCAGGCTGTGTAATGTAGAGTTTACATGGCTTGACTAATGCATGACTTAAGTCGGATGAAAGTAGTCATAGTAAACTATAGCTAGTCCACAACTGAATATATGTATTCATTCCAGATCCATGTTTGTACTAAAATCTTGGGGAGGAGAAGTTTTTTTGGAGAAAAATCTTCATCAAAACGAGACTAATTGTTTAATGCATGTGGCTGAATTTAGTTCGTAACGATTTCTTTTGTCTGACTTAGTCAAGCCGTGTAAACCACGCATTACTCAGGAGCACTTGATTGGGTCAATGTTGCTTGGCTGTTTGACAAGCACGTCAGGCCTAACCTGGTCACTTCCATTGATCACATCCCTGGGCTGGCTTGCACAAGCATTCTTATCTCCTGTTCATAGGTAAAGGTGGCCGTAAAGTACACCGATTGAATGGGCCTTACGATTGCTCTTGTAACTGGAAGCTCAGATACCAACACTCATGAAGTCTAACTGCTAGCATGGCATGACTTGCTGGCACTGTTGTCAGAGTTCATGCTGTGCAGGTCAGAACCAGAAGCCCTCACTAAATGAGCAGAGGATATCTGCTTTACATAGTTCTTTTTATTTTCTTGATTTGTTTAGAGTTTTTATTTGTGTTGTTTCTATTTTTGTTTTGTTTCGCTTTTGCATGGATGGGAGAATCGTGGTTGTTTTCCTTGATTTTGGTGCCCAGGGGGCAAGAAAACATGGCAACCTCACCAAGGGTGGCTTGCAGGGATATTCATACCTCCTCTACTTTCATAGTGATGCTCATAAAATACACAGACTGAATGGGGCTTGCAACTGCTCTCACGACCAGAAGGGTGGATACAAACATTTGTGCAACTCAGTCTAGGATCATACATAAAGTGATACCTGATTGTCGTCTTGCAGCCTCTAACTCTCTTCCATTCTTACTCGCATCATAAGATGCCTGTGTTGCAGACTTGACATTAATAAAAACCAGTCTACTCTTGCTGGGACGCCTGATCCCTGACGCCTGATCCCTGATGCCTGCACAGCATAAAATACTGACAACTAATCAATCTGTCCTTCTTTGGTTGTTGACAGAGCGATAGAAAGCTCTTGCTTTGCCACACAAAAGACTGAAATGTGTTGTGAATAGCAATATTCATATTAACATTGCTTGAAGCTTGGATAGTGGCTTTATATTTTCCAGTCTTATTTTATGTGTTTGCATCATCAATACACTGTTGTTATCATCCTCTTCTCTTTCTTATCCTCTCTCTCTTTCTCTCTCTCTCACACACACAAACGCATATGAACACACATGCATCTGCATGCACATGCACACATACATGAACATGCATGCATGTGCACACACACACACATCCACAAACACATTTGCTAAAGACTTTTTTTGTTAACTGGACAAATGAGCATCCTGATTCACTTGTGGCCTTGTGTATATGTGGTCATGTTTGTCAAAATAATACGCTTATATATTGTCTGGTTAAGAACAGCCATTACTTGCTTTCTCACTACTTTAGTAGTGTATCGTTCCATGCAACCACCCACTCAGCCACTCACCCATCTACTTGCACACTAAACACTTGCACACTTATCTGTACACTCACTTGCTAACCAGTATTTCCAGCCATTAGGTGGCTGAGCATGTAGTATCCATATTGAACCCTCCAGTTAACAACTACAACATCCAACATAAGTGGTTTAGGCCATAACATTTCTAAAAAAAACTGGAAAAGGGATCAGAACATCATGGGACAAAAGCAGTTTCAAATTTGTTTCCAAAGATAACAGCAGACTAGTGATACAGATCTTGTAACAAAATATTTACAAAGCATGAAAAGCATAACTGTCTTCCTGTTTTTGTCATTTGTCTTGTGTGTGTCACCCAATTTGTTGATGACTTTGCAGGGAGACTTTCTGGTTGCTTCCATCATGTTGAGAGGTTGTTGTTTTGTTTTCAGGGTGGAGATCTGTTTGATGCTATCACACAGAGTGTGAAGTTTGGTGAAGCGGATTCAGCCCACATGGTGAAGAATCTGTGCAATGCTCTCTTCTATTTGCACTCAAGGTCCATCGTTCACCGAGATCTGAAGCCTGAGAACCTTCTGGTAGGCTGCAGTTAGACTTAATGTTTGCTACTGAACTGTACAGTGCTGTGCAGGCTGCATTAATTTCATTAAAATTTAATTCCACAATAACGCACATTACATAATCACCAAGTGGTCTTCATGTATCGATAAGTATACTTAAAATGAATCTTTAAAGGTCATCCAGTATAGAGGGATCATTCCTAACTGAGAAGCTCTTTGTCAGGTTGAGAGAGGAGGCATATTGCAGATTTGCCATGATTTGACACACAGTATTCTTTTTCCTGGAAGCAAGCATTCCAGTTAGATGCAGTATCTCTTTTTGACTGTCTAGCCTTTGTTTTTGTTGTCTTTTCTCTGCACATGGTTGTGCAGCATGTGTGTACATGCATAGTGCATGAGTATATGCATGAATGTTTGTCTGTATACATGTGCACGATTGATATACTGTTAATATATCTGTGCGTGCATGCACATTAAAGCCTTAGGTGTATTTATGAATGAGTCATGGTCAGTCCTGTGCTGTTTATTGGCTGCTTAAGACCATGACAATCGCTATTTACTAATACTGTTACTACTGATGTGCCTGCTTGCTTGTCAGGTCCACCGCAACAAAGATACGAGCATTACACTGAAGCTGGCTGACTTTGGCCTTGCTATGGAAGTAAAGGAGCTGATTTTCACAGTGTGTGGTACACCCACCTATGTAGCACCTGAGATTCTCACAGAAATTGGTGTGTTAACATTTTCTCTATCTTATGTTTTTTTTACTCTTTCCATGGCACATGGTGCACAAAGAGGCAGTGTTTTCGAATCTCACTATTTATTGAGTCATGTTCTTTTAGCAGTAGAACCAGGATTCTATTTTTCTAAGCAGGCATGAATATCATTTGCTTTGGATGTCTTTAGATAAACTTTCACAAAAGACCCTGTTGAGTGCTAAATGGTTGCTCTTGTCTTCATGTTTTATTTTTTCAGGTTATGGACTTGAAGTGGATATGTGGGCTGTGGGAGTGATTACGTACATCCTGTTGTGTGGTTTTCCTCCTTTTCGAAGCCCTGATCGTAACCAGACTGAACTGTTTGAATTCATCAAGGCTGGAGAATACGAGTTTCTGTCCCCGTACTGGGATAATGTGTCAGAGAGTGAGTACACTTTATGCCTTCATTCATGAGTAATGCTTAATACAATTGTCTTGAAGGGCACTGTGTCACGACGGGCCGTACCTTAACTTACTGGACTCGACTTCTGCAGAATCAGAGAACAAACTTGTATGGTGATCTCATAAATGTAGACTTAATTGAGCAATCGTCACCAAAACCTTTACTGCCTCCGGTCAATGGTTTCTACACCAGAGGGTGACGACGCTATGAAATAATGAGAATAACTAGAAAAATCTACCGAGGGAAAAGATTGTCATACTCTGACACGTTCGCTCAGTCTCACACAGGCATAAAACTTCTTGCTCAAGAGCCCCCACCCTCGTAAAAGATACAACTGCAGCGAACCGTTATTCAACATATATTTCATACACTAACTGACTTGACAACATCAAATATATCTACAGATTATTTACAGAGAATCACCGTGCTCGTGTCTAGGGTAAGACGCTGCCTGATTACATCATACCACGAGGAATCAGACAAAGAAGATAATCAACTTAAAACCAGAAGGGAAATCACACTGCAACACGGCCTATGATCCCGCTCTATACGCAGATACAATAAGTGACTGACAACAGAGCACCTACTCTTGTCACTACTAAAACAACTGCTTTACCGCAATACACAGCTCTAAAGCTGTACAACGACCCAACCACGAAGTTGTGACAACGCAACGACCAGCACTTCCTCTAACTCCTCTTGACGTTCGCCTGGCCACTAGCTTATGACGTCACTTGTCTCCGGCAGGATATAACCACCTATCTTACTCAACTCGAATCCCAGACTCTAAGATAGTTTATGGAAAGAGCAGTCCTATAAGGCGCAACAGCAGTCACTTACTCGTCTGTCTCGTAGACGTGTCGGCGAAATACATCCTGTGTATCTGGCGTGAAAACTGGAGTCCTTTACCCTTCCAACGTCCTGGCTAAGACGGCGAGGGGCAGAGGTCCGTGGGTCTACACGTGTCAGCTTCTCTTGGTCTTCCTACTTCATCACTCCTGTGTCTAGTCCGATTCTGAGTCCCATCTCTCACGCTTCCCCTTCCTTAAGTACCGTGTGCCCTCAAGCCCTGGGTTCACAGGAACCACCTTATTCTAGTTCAAACCAGTTCTGGCCAGCCTAGGTTGGGGCAGAGCTATTAGCCTGGCTATGACGTACCGTCCACCTACCAGCTGTCAAGAGAGGGAGGGGGAACAGGCTTACCTAGGAGTGACAGGTGACAACCTAGGAGTGACATGTGACACACTGTTCTGCAGTATATGCTACTCTCTCTCACTGTCTCACTTGCTCATTTGTTTATGCATGGATGCACACATGCACCCACACATGCATACATGCATGTGCACACACACACATACATGCTTGCACATGCAGCCTCACGTGCAAGCTTAAGTTTATAGTGCACATGCATGCTGCCAGTCTTAAATATTCAGAGCTAGCATACAAGTGTTTAACTGTAACTTTATGCTAAGTTTATTTACAAATTATCAAGTTTATTTGTGGGGAGGAGTATTAAAGAATATTATTTTTTGTGATGTTTAAGTCAAGTGCAATAAGGACGTGCACCTCTGCTGAGTGTACACCATTCTAAGGTTTTCACTTTGGCAGTCTCATCTGATGTCTTGCATAACAGGTGCAAAAGATCTGATACGCCGCTTGCTGGTGGTGGACAAGTCGAGGCGTTACACAGCAGTTGACGTACTCAGTCACCCATGGATTGTTTGCGGAGGTAACACCAGCCAGACTCTGTCAGGTGTTAGCAGCATCAGCAGTTACTGCAAGGAGGTGCGGCAAGACCTGCAAGAACAGGCCAAGCAGAACTACAGCAGCTATCAAAGGCTCAAGGAAAAGAAAAGGCGCGGGGAGTGAAGCTGTTGATCGAACTGCACCCCACTGCTTGGTGCAGCTTGCTGGGTGCAGCTTGGGTGTAGCTGATGAGTCTGGGATTCCTGTGGTATTGTCATGGTGTGTCAGGAAGGAAGCATGGCAGGAAGTTCTCTACTGTTTGAGAACTTCTTCATCTACTTCTGAAGATGTCAGGCGATTTCAAGAGATGTATGTTGCCTACATGCAGTGGTGTAACATTCACAGATTCAAGCTGGACCATAAATCTGACTTCAGGTAGAGGAAACATGAAGGCCTTTTTTCCTGAAGAAAGGGAGGATTAAGTCGCAGAAGCTGGTGATGTTTCAGGGAGTTGGAAATGAATGCTAGTTAAGGGATCTTGCCAGTAGACACTCGTAATATCATCAGGTTGCCTTGTGGTACAGGATGTGTGAAATATTTAAGAATACCATCACATGAACTAGAATTAGCTTCTACTTATTACTTATAAATGTTTTTTAAATGGTTTTTTCACACCCTACAGATTGAGAGAGAATAATTAGTTCTTCATTCACACATTTAGTAGAGAGAATAGAGCGTAAACAGACTGGGTCACAGTAAGATAGAAAGTAAGGATTACCTATCAGTGCTTGGTGGAATGTAAATATTTTTGGAAATTAATTATTTTCCTGTATACAAATACGGTGAATGAGGCTTTTAAGCTGTATTATTTTTTAAAGTCATATTTCTAAACCATACCTAAAACAACAGTGTAGCCATCCACTTACACATCCACTTTTCAGAAGTCACTTCTTACAACACAACAACACAAAAATGTCTACCACCAACAGTTGTGCATTACTGCTTTGTTGAAAAATCTCCAGAATACCATTACTAAGCTTATATCATGGCAGTGACATTGGGTGTGGTGAATTCAGGTCATTAGTAATCTCAGGGAAAATCGTGATTTACCTATCAATATTTCTGATTGCGTGGCCGTTATTTCATGTCTCGTGTCTAATAGTAGTAGTTGATGGGCTTTGGTACTGATGAAGCCTTTGCAAGCATCATCAAATTCAGGGTTGTGCATATCCCTATCCAATTATGTGGCATTCAACAGAACGATGGAGCTAACTCCAGGTTTTTACCCTGTGATGAAGTGGAAAGAATGGCTGTGAAGGAAAGATTATTTTATTTACTGGCAATATATTGAGGGATGAGGAGAGAAGTTATGACCAGTTACTTAACTTTACTAATGCAAGAATGGAGCCCTTGGGAAATGGGTAGTCTACCTTATAGTTACATGTATTATGAAGTCAGTTCATTCATTATTCATTATTGTAAACTCAGTTATTATTGGAGAGTACTTCATGATATAAATGTTCATTAATTCACATATGCAACCTTTGTCTAGAGTTAGGTGAGAAATGGGTATGCTTTCCTACAGTTATAATATATCTATTATAAAATCAGTTCATTCATTATTGTAAAATGAATTATTCTTGGAGAGTACTTTATGATATAAATGTTCATTGTAGTTTGTTAGTTATGTATGCAGTCTTTGTCTAGAGTTATGTGCGATACAGTGTAGAAAATGCTTTGTAATATTATCACATTAGTGGTGACCATATACAAATGTAGTACAGTAGGGTATTATAACATCATTATTGTCCAACTTTTGTGATAGATTATTTATGAGGTTATGTATGTTTTTAACTTTATTGTGCACAGAATTTGGTAGATTAATGTGATGTAACATGACATAGATTGTGTATCATAATACAATCTAATTTTATGATACAGTTTCATGGTGTGCATTATTTATATCCGATAGCTAATTAAGGTTTAAAAATGATGAACCCTCAAATTATCCAGAAATAATCAGAAATAATCAGGTGTAACAAATGTTGGATATAGGTTTTTAATTTTGTCACAGTTTTGTCTGGGGTAGCTAAAGTATGTGATGCTCTGCCTGAAGAAACATAAGAAATAGCAATGCCTATAGCAGATGACGAGACAGGCTGGTATATAAGTGTGTGTGTGTGTGTGTGAGAGAGAGAGAGAGAGTGTTGTATATTGTGGTGTTGTGTATGTAGAGTGTGTGTGAGAGAGAGTTGTGTATTGTAGTGTTGTGTATGTATGTGTGAGAGAGAGAGAGCATGTTGTGTATTGTGGTGTTGTGTATGTAGTGTGTGTGTGTGAGAGAGAGAGAGAGAGTGGGGAGAGATGGGAGGGTGAGTTCTTAGATGCATAACTGCATGTGCTGGTTCTCATTTACCAGTATCAGCTGCTGGGCTGTACCTCAGAATGCCTGATTCTATCCTCAGTATTTTGTTTCTCTTCAAAAATTACAGCAGGCTGGTGATTGCACAATTTCAGTCGCCATAACATGCTTTCTTCAACTGAAAAAGGCAGTTTTTTGCAGGGAAATATTTTATTGGCAATGAGACTTTCACTGCTTTCGGCAGATGCAGGTATTTTTGTAGCAGGTATATTAAGAAAAACAAATGTGTTTTCCGTTGTAAAAGTTTGTTACTAGAAATTGATAATAAATAAATAATTAATGCTAGCAACATTTTGTTGATAAATGCATTTAGCAGAAATGAGCCTATTTGTATGTCATGACAGCGACAGTGAACAGTACTTATTGTAGAACCACTGTGCCTAGCATGAAGTCTGCACGTTGTCACAGTATATGAATGTGGGATTTTTACCCCATGAAGTAATTAAGTTATGTACTAAACTATTTTTAAATGTTAGCATTAATTTATGGTAAAACTATTAGAGACAAAGAACCATGCACAACCATGATGAAAAATTGGTGACTGATGAAAAGTGGTTTTCCTTTTAATTCTATGCTGTGTATATGGTGCACATCAGGATCTAATGGCAAGAATGCCTGGCAAGTTTTGGCACGCGTAAAGTGATTAGTGATTTTCTTTGGTCATTTCATACAACAACAGTGAAAACAGTGTGAGTCTGAGCTTGAAAACAAGTACATTTTTTCCACTAGAGGTTGTTGAACTGATTTTTTGAAGTAGCATTGATTGGAAGGTGTTATTATTGACGGAAGAAAAAAAATGTGTATTTGAGTCAACATAAGTGTGAGTACAAGTGCTCATTACTTTTATCTTTGAATTTAATTTGTTGAGATTTCTTTGTTCCTCATGCAAACCAAAGCCAGAGGTCTGTGATATGTTGTTATATGTTGTATTAGTTAAAATGTGATTGTGTCTCTTTCTTGAAAGATATGTTAATCCAAAAACATAAATAAGTAGAAATGCATGTTACAGTTTCTTGCCATTATACTTTTCTGTGATCTAGTTTAATGAACTATGACTGTTTGGAGCAAATCCAACTAAAGATTTATACGATTTATGGCAAACAGATGACTGTACATGTGTTTGTTTGTGTGTGCGCATGTGAGAGTGAGAGCGTGAGAAAGAGGGACTGGTGAAGGAATGCACAAAAATAATTTGTATACACATATTATAAACCAGCATTTTGAATGAATAACTGTCAGATGTAATGATTTTCTAGAGGAATGTAGTAATACATCAGTTCTTAATCCATCTTGATTGTCATTATCCACTGTTCCATCCCTGACAGCTACACATCCTCTGCTTGGGACTTAATACTTGCTGCAGAAAGGCATTGGAGCTTTGATGTTTTTACCTAGACATTGTGAATTGTGCTCATGACAAGAAGTACTTTAATTGTTTCTTTATCCAGGATACATCAAATATCTTCGGTTTTATTTTTGTTCTTTTCGACAATAGCTGTCTGAGTATCCAAACTAAGAGATCAAACTATTCTTCAAAAGCATTTCCTATCTTCCAATTTTCATCATTTAAATGGTAAATTATTGCTGGATTCCACTGTAGCAAGGTAGAGACTAACACTGATATCTTAAGAATTAGTATTTCTATCAATATGTTTGATATATGTATATTACTATCTGTCTGCCTCTCTGTGTACATATGTAATGTCCATCTGTAAACCAGCCTGCTCCTCTCTCATGTGACCACTATTCCAGTAGGACGTCCTCTAAATACAGCAGCACCTGGGTTTGAAGTCATGCGCAGTCCTCTCCTTACTATAGGTTAGGGCATCATCAGTCCTAATTAACATTCTTGTGTTCTTATAAGATACAGGGCCATTATTCTCATTTGCACAGCGTGAAAGTGTGTGCCAGCACAAAGAGACAAAGCGCTCGTGCAAAGTACAGTTTAAAATGCTGTATAGGTGGCTAAATGCAATAAAAGTGATTAAAGATAATCTGTTAGAAAGCAGAGTAAATTTTAAATCGTTTATCATTCCAAAATAAAGTATGCCTTCATTATGTGGAAACAGACTGTTCTATGCAGAACATGTTGATCATAGCTATGAACAACGATTTAGGCCATGTTATATGTTTGGACATTAAACAAGAAAAGCTGCAGATTCAAAGCAAAAACAACAGCCAAAATTAATAAACAACTAAAAACTGTATAATTCAGTAAAAAAATTATCAGTCTTTCCTTGTTATAAATTACATCATTGTGTGTGTGTTATCAGGCACTGTATATCTGTCAGCTGTCTATACCCGGACGTATACTTGTTTTTCTGTCTCAAAAAGGATCCAGTGGGTAGAAAGGGGTGTTCGTGGCTAATTTATCTTAGAACCGGCACACATATCAGCTAAATGCCAATTATATTGCTACATTTTGTTTTAAGTTAACAAAAACGGAACTGAGCCAAGCTAAATTATACGATAGACTACACAAAAACAAACTGTTTGTCTTTGTGTTGTCCTGACGAAGGGGTAATAATACCCCGAAACTGCCGCTGTCTGTGTCGTCTATCGTATAATTTAGCTTGGCTCGGTTCCTTTTTTGTTAACTTAGGTTTACCTCCAAGCTGCAGGCACTTGCTAATTTTTTTACATTTTTTTTTATCAAACGGGTGGAAAACGTCCGATTGTTATATTTCGGCGCCTGTTTGAAATGAAGGGCGTTGATACAGTGTCAGATAAATATTACAAAATTATTCGGCAACGAAGCACAAATTGGGCCTATAATTATTGCCCTCTGTCTTTTTTTATTTAATTTTGTTCAGTTTTAAAATATGCGAGATGTAGTTTGCGTAATAGTGTTAACTTTATTGTGATGAAAACGATGTGCTTCGATCGTTATTTTCATGGCTGCAACCCGTCGAGAACATCTGCGAAATATCCTGTCCCTCAGTCGACCATATTGTGTAGTACATGTACTGTTACTATACTGTATGGTGAAAGAATATGCAAACATTATGGCTGTAACTATATAGAGAAAATTAAACTGATCAGATTTTCTCTCTTGTTCGTACTGCGTGATGGTCCTTTACAGTACAAGCGAACATTTGTTTTAAATCGTCACTTTTGGTGCTCATTCTTGGCATATCTCGAAGTCTGTGTGTGTGTGTGTAGCGGGTCGTGAATGTAACAGCTCCTGTCCTTTTTAATCAAAGGAGTTTAGTAACAGCCGGGGGGAACCAACTCAGATAGCGATATTATGGTTTCTTTATTTTTATATCGCGTCAGTATAAAGGGTAAGCCGATATCTCTCCGTGTGGTTGTGGTGCTGAGAAAGGAAGCGGGATATCGAGCATGCACAGACAGAATCCGAACCCCTGCGGCCAGACCTGTAATGGAAAGATATGTCTTGATATAAGATCCAAAGCTGCAGCTGCACGATAGCATGCTCACACGGGGTTGATTGTGAATCGGCTGATAGAGAATTCTACCCTTATGTCACCGGAAACAGTGCTTGTAAATGACACGTTTTTGTTTGGTTTTCAAAGTGCACGTAGCCGTACGTATCGTCATGAAAACAGAACAGTATATGGTGATGGGAGAGTTTTATAATTTCACAAACAAGACTGATTTGCTTACAACCATAGCTGTCATCTTTTCCAACACTGTATTTTTATTTACTACAAATGCTTATATGTGCAGCTGGCTTCTAGTTTGAAGTTGCTTCCTCTTCGTTTCAGACGACACCGACAGGTGGCGTTATCAGTGTGAAGCGCCTCCCCACGCGGGATGGTGTGCAGTCGGTGTTGACAGTTCGCACCTTAAACAAGCAGATCGGGACACGTTTTACTGAAATATTACTGGTTAGATTTCGCGTAAAAACAAATGTTCACAGAACACTATATGCAACAACTCATGAATAGTTTTCCTTTATTAGCCTCTCTGCAAACGTAGCTCGACCGTGTAGTTCAGGAGCAGTGCTATACCTACAGGGCTGACATGGTCGAACACGTGGGTTTCACAAAGAGAAACTCTTATTTGGGGCATTTACAAAAAAATAGGCGTATTTTTCAACGTATATGCCTGTTGGTTGAGCCGTGGGAAGTTGTGACTCGTCTGCTTGTTTGTCTGCGCGTTGTCTGCCTGATACACCGCCGATCTGCCAGCTTCCCATGTTTTTGACCCGTTTCCGTCCCGCGGTTCTATATGCAATTTTCCACACCTGGTTATGGAATAAGCAGACTATGCCAAGCTAGATACACGTCCATGCAGGAGTAATGCTTTTGTACAACCAGCTATAAATTCTAACAGGTTTTTATGCGCGCCTCATATTAAAAGTAAAAAAGAAATCAGAATGACACTTGATACTGAAACATGAAAAAAGATAACACAGTCCATGTTGTGGCAACGCGCGTGACCCCAACAGGTTGGTGCACATGCAATTTGCCGCCGCACGGCCCTCTCGGGAGGGAAAGAAATTGGCGCTTGTCCAGATTCTTTCAGGTCACCTGTTACAAACGTTCAGCGGCTGTTGTCGGGGATGGGTATATGACGAGGAAACAGCGAGAACAGTAAACAGGTCCCACTGTTTCTTCGCACACGCCGTTGTTTTTCAGATCAGGCGATGTCCCTTTCTCCTCCTAGAACGAGCTGGAAGCTATAAAATATCGAGGTGTTGCCAGCAGTTTATTAAAATGCTGTTTCAAGCGAAATAGAGAGCAATCGAATGAGCGACCTTCTTGATGACTACTGTAATTTAGAAATTTAGTTCGCTTAGCTGGTTCCTTATATAAAGCTGAGTTACAAGCTCTAGTGATGTTATGTTAGGGGTATAATCTTTCCCGCATAGAATTTCGGGAGGGGTGGGGGTTTACAGGATATACAGATAATTGAATGAGCGAGAGTTTCTTGATTTCTGACTCATACAATTTAGAACTCAACCCGTTTTTCATGAAGTTCTCTGAGCTACAAGTTGGTGATGTGATCTTGGCACTAAACAGTTGTTTCAGCAAGAAGTGGAGGGAACGGGAGGCACGAGTTATCTGCACGTGGAGTTCACTGTCTTTCCTCAGATTATCAGACATCGTCGTGGCACCTACCTCCAACCACTTTAACCAACGCGGGCTACTGTAATACCTGGAGGAGTCCGGATTACTGTTGAGGATCTTCTACAACAACGCAAAAAGAAGACGAAGCCTTCACTTGATCTTGCCATTCCGAGCGACCAGGTAAAGGTACATAGTCTCAGCTGTCTTTGCCGACCTCCATGCTAGAAACCCAGCCACCGACACAGACCAGTAACGATGGAGATGAGCAGCGGTCTGTCTTTGCCAAAACTGTGGTCTGAGTAGAGCTTTCCTAGCAAATACGTCATCTACGTCTGGGTCAAATAGAAAAAGATTCAAATTTGTAAATCCAAAGATCTACACGAAAATAACTTCAGCTGTGTCTCGTTCGCATCCCCCGCCCCCCACCCCCCACCAAGTGAGCCAACCAAATCTACTGTTCAGAGAGGTATTTCATCAGAGGAAGGCTTGACTTAACACCGGTCTCGCAAAGCATGACTGATTCTGGAGGAGGTCGGGGGGAAATGGTTGCCAGGCAGGACAGAAGCGATCGGTCTTTGATCGTCTGCAGCAGATATTCGTCGGATTTCGAGCTTTTGATTTCACTCGTATCTTCTGCTCACTGGGCTGCCGAAAATCTGTGCCTGTACTGGCGTCTGACGTATTTTCGACAAAATTAGATCACACTTTTTTAATTTGCTTCAGACAAACTAATTATTTACAACATGCGGCAGTCACCTTAAGCCGGTCTCACACTGTTTTGCTAAAAAAAGGAATTAAAGTGATCGTAAGGAACTATTCGTCTGCGTCTGCAGCAAGACGTGATCTGAAATCGACAGATCTGCAGCAAGACGTGATCTGAAATCGACAGATCTGCAGTAAAACGTGATCTGAAATCGGGAAGGTTTGTTGGGAAGGAGTGGGATCCTTCATTGAATCTAGACTAAGTCTTTATTCAAACACAGCTGATTACTGAATTAGTTCTTGGCGGCTGCTACAGTTCGACTTGGTCCAACTGTAGGTAAGTCCAACAGTAGAAGAACCCTCTAAATGCAGCTTTAGGATTCAAGCATGCCATTACCCTGATACATTAATACCGCCACTGCCCTGATAACGTATCGCCTTTTTTTTTTGCTGTTTTTAAAATAATGTAGAAAAACTTTTGCCAAAAAAAAAAATTTACAGGGTCCAAAGTAAAAGTGGTTTTTTTGGTAAATAAAACAGGAAGAAAACCTGTTTTCTCCATATTTGCTAGACGCATCACATTCCCCATTACTAAGAGCTGAAAACCCGCCCCGCCCCCCCCCCCCCAAAAAAAAAAGAAAAAACCCAACAACATCCCTTCCCCAGATAAAACAACCTTTTAAAAAGGCGCATGAACAGAAAAAGCTAGAGCGCGCTTCAGGTATGCGAGGTGTTGGGAATGGGAACTAACGCTGGGCGGATAAACAGAGAGACAAGGTCGCTTGTTCTGATCAGGACGAAATGTTGGTTAGAAAATCTCCCTTTTGCCGAAATTCTTACCTCCCAACAAAAGGCCATCGAATAATATTAACTTCTTAATAAATATTTTGAATTCTTCCTCTAAATTCGGGATCCAGTAGAGTAAACCAGTTTGCTGCAGCTGAAGCACTACAGTCTAGATTATTGTCAGACGGAAACTTAAACAATTGTTTTGCTCATTAAAATTTTGTTTTGTGATGTACCACGATTCAATTTTTCTGTTTCAAGCAACCCACTGTTAGCGGCTTGTTTTGCAGGTGTACGCACTACAGGCTCTACTGTAGGAACAGAATGACGGACGGACGGACGAACGGACGTTCATACATAACTATATACAGGCAGACAGACAGACAGGCAGGCAGGCAGGCATCATATTCTAAAATCAGTGTATCGTACCACGAGGGCATCTTGGACAGCAGTGTCCGGGTCTGTGTTCGAAATCCACACACAACGTTGGCGGACATGAATTTGTGACGTCACACGTGCTGTGCCCTCCCTGTGGTGGACAGTAACAGCGAGCGCAGTCGTCCTGCGAGATGACCTGGCCCGCGCGGTACAACACGCCGTCCGTATGCCGACATCCATACTCCAAGCACCTGGGACAGCACGACTCCAGGCCCTTGGAGGTCGTGTTCGTGTAACGTAAGCAGTTAAGTTCTTGCTGACAGTCTTCCACCGAACACGTCACGTGACCACGGCTGCACTTGCAGGTCGTGCACGGGTACGGGTGGAATTTGTGGCCCCGCGGGTACGTTTTGCCCCCGAAATGGCACATTTGAGATGGTTGTGGATTGTCTGCGGAGGTCCATTCTGTCGCAAAGCCCCCACATCGCCCGAGAAAGAGCCAGGAAAAGGCAACAACACACACGAAAACCACTGGCGATCTCATTGTAAAGGTCTTACGCTGAAGCCGTCAGAGGCTGTTTGATATTTTGTTCCACCCTGGAGATTATAGATGTGAATCTCTGATGTACCACCGTCTGATGACGTCACTTCTCGTATGTCGGTCTATCCGACAGTTCCGACCCTCCTGTTGTCTAGAGACAGTCGCAAAGTTCCCGCTGATACACCACAACTCTGGTTACCCTCGTCGGCAAAATTTGTTCTTAAAAATCCCTCGGCTCAGCGAGTGTTCTTGTCCGTCAGGTTCCAATGATGGCGCAGCTATAGGTGCAACTGTCCATGCCTGCAGCTGTTCCAGCGCTGCCAGTGGGCAACTTTACTCTCACCCAACCAACAATCAGCAAGGACTTGTGGCTTACGATGTGTTTTTCTTAGATGATTTTCTTAGATCGTGCTAGGAGCAGACAACAACCCGGCCTTGCCGTCTGCTTCGTCACAACTTTTGTGAGGGAGCGATGCTCACAATCATGGGCCTGCAGTATTTGGAAACTCCATCAACAATGAGCTGCTTGTGAGTCTGGAGTACACGGAACAAGTACACCCCCTGCGCTAGCAGCCGCCAGTAGATATAACAACAGAAAGGGATAGGGGATGAGAGAGAGAGAGAATGTCTGTGGTGAGAACGATATACGTCTGTCTAGCTCATCTGACCCGACTCACAGCGAAGAGTTAAGAGTTCACGTGCTGAGACGCTCTCCAAAGGTGCAAAACTGTCCTGTTGTTGATATCTTGTTGGGGGGGGGGGGGCCTTTTTTTCCTCCATCTACATCCTTCCACCAGCACCATCAGGCTTCACTCTTCCGAGAGACGCATTTGACATATGTATAGTGGTTGCCAGGAAACTAGGCCGCGCAGCTCTGTTCTGATCACTCAGCATCCAACATGAGATGGAGCGATGGGGAGAGATGGAGTGATGGATAGAGATGGAGAGATAGCGATAGGGGGATGGCTGCGTCAGACACGAAATATCGCGGAAAAAGAAGACAAACAGCAAGGCTTAGTGAACAGTAAGGGTGGGTTGCATATGGAACTCCGCATCTCCCGTTTGTTCATAAAGGTGGGTGTAAAATACACAGGGCGAACGGGCATTACGACCCCTTTTATGAGCAGAAGGGCAGATACGATCTCTCATGCAAGCCAGATCCGAGTCGCTATTGCTGTTTTTTTTAAGTTACCAAAAGGGTTATCTATTTTTGAAAGGCTTCAAAAACGACAGTTTTTCTTACACAGTGATCTGTCCTTCTAGGTGAAGGAATAGCGAGTAGATTAATCCTAGGCTGCATTGGGGACTACGCTTAAAAAATAAAAAGTAGTTTTTACTGTTTTCCAGACAAGGTACACAGAACAAAGCATGCGGCGGACAGTGCACACGTATAGACTTACCACCTGAATTAGTCAGGAAGACAACATCCAGACAAAATACCATAAAGCTGATTAAGCACGCGACTTCTGGAACACTAAAACGTTGCTTCACAAGGCCGTGAACAGCATTTTCTCTTCCTCCCTCCATCACCTCGGTTAACAATGGGTGCTCTGTAGACTGGGCGCTGTTTTGTTGGCTTTGTCATGCGTGAAACATTTTAGTCAATGACTTTTTCAACAGAAGTTACAGAGACAATTTCATCCTTAAACTGTGCAGCTTCCACGCAACATCTCTGAATCTTTATCATTTACTCCAAGGTCTACGTAACTCTTCCACACCCCTACCCCGTTTCATTCCTGCTTCCTTCACATTTCAGATTGCACGTGCATACAATGAATCTGAAACACGCAATAAAGTATGCCAAATGTATAGACACTTTTACAATAGTACAATATTGCTACAAAATACGAAAAACTGTGATGCAAAGACTATCATATATGTTTCCATTGTCAACACAAAATAGACTTCATCGTCAACAAGGCATAAACGGATATAAAATTCGTTGTAGTATACAGCAGTAAGTCTAATTCTCTGCATAATTAGAGTAAGATATAGGAGAAACATTCTGGGAAAAATTAGTGAATCACATTCGAAATTCCTACTGGCCATTTCCAGCAGATAACAGCCTAGTGTAGTCCTAAGAAGTTATAACGAGTTACGAATATAGCGGGTATAATGAGTTTTAGCTGCGAGGTTGAAATGATGTAATGATAGTAATAGAATGTAATGAACATGGTGGTGTAATGATTGCAGTGGTACACTGTTGTACTCATGTGCAGGTTGACAGCAAAATATAGAGAATGAAATCACGTCACGTCAACATCCAATATTTACTTTCACATGAACCTCCAAGTAGTCACTTTAAATTATGATTCAGACGTTTGTCCTGTCGTATCCAGGTGAACTACAGTTTTATGATTAGTCCGCTAACTTCTGAAGTGAATTTTACGAGCACTTGTGGGGTTTGCTGCAGATGCTTTAAAATTGAATGAAAACATTGGTGACCTAATTAGTTCATTCGCGCAGCTGGCTTCAACCCCGCCCCCTCCCCACCCCCGACTCTCCGAAGAAAATAAAACGCTTGATTCGTCTGCTTGTCATTCACACCTAGCCTCGCGCACACCTTGTAGTTTTATTTCTTCTTCTTCTTTTTCTTCCCCGACTTCTTTTTCCCTCCTTTCTTTCCACCGGACTTGGGACTTTTCTTGCCCTTAGCGGACTTCGAAGGGGAAGCACTGCGCCCTTTTGCGCCGGTCGCTGATTTGCCTCCCTTCTTGTTTCCTTCTTCCTCGCCGCTAGGAGGCTGCCTGATTAGGAAGTCAACTTTGGTACCTTGACACTTCCTCTGGATGCGAGTGGGGGGAAAACCAATAAAAAGCACAGGAATGTAAAAACCGGTTTATTTTCCATCTTATCTGAATGGATGGATGGATGGACAGGCATATAGGTAACGAGAGAGAGAGAGAGAGAGGGGAACTGCTAGATGAAAGAGGGGAGATTCACAAGTGAGGAAGAAATCGAGGAGAATCTTAGGAGAGATGGGGGTGGGGTGGGGGCGGGTGCGTAGAGGGAGTGATTGCAATGTTGAGGTATCGGATGGTTGGGGAAGAATAGGGAAAGAAAAAGCAGAAAGGTCATTGGGTGTTTCCTTACGATTTCATACCTGGAAAATATGATTAGCAAACCTAGTTTCCCAAACATGTAAACCACAAAACGTACACTTCTTAGACAAGTGTCAAGAATTGCCATTTTACGGGATATATATAGTTATACCAGTAGCCACAATAATCTCTTATCACCACAAGCACATCTGCGGGCCCACATTATGAGGACTAAAAAGTCAAGTGATGAGACATGCATTTAATGACTTGTTCTTCGTCTGGGCACCCACCTGGTTGCATACCCGACACTTGAGCTCCTCCGTGGCCAGCCCAACGTAGGCACCTCTCAGGCATTCCTTACAAAACCACGTGCCGCACCATTTGCACATGAAAGTCTGCAAACACACACATACACATACACAAACACGCATGGACATGACATAAGAAAGTATATCCACTTACGGTTCAACACAGAAAAAAGCGCTCTCACACACACACACATACATGTAGCTGGTTTTAATTTCTTCCTTCGTTTAGAAAAAAACTTGGTTGCAGCAGTGGGGGCACCCCAAGACAAGTGGGCCACCGCATGCACACATGTAATGTACGCATGCACGTATACAAACGCGCAAAGACAGGATAACGAATCTGAATTTCTTCGATCTCCTTTAACAACAGCATTCCTATGACAAACTTGAGAAGTTACCTACACGTTACAGAGATCGGAAGAGGTGTGTGTGTGTGCGCGCGCGCGGCCCGCGTTTGGGAGCTTTGACTTTGATCTCTTTATTGATTCAGCTATTAGTTTAGCGTCAAGGTTGGGGGTGGGAAAGACTGAAATACATGCAAGCAATTTTCAGGTCATTCATAACTCATATATAGCTTGGGAATTCAGGGGAGGGGGCAGAGAAAGGACAAGACACAAAAAACCCAGCAGAGCTACACGTTCGAGTGAAGAGTGTTCAGGAAGTGAGCGTCTTTTGAACTACAGTGAGTTTAGTTCATAGCAAAGCGTTTGAAAACATTTAGTAAAAATAAAGTTGAATTAGACAAAAGGTGTGGCAAGGGGCGCATCTAAACCGGAGCAAACTCAGCAGTTTCCTTGGGTGGACGTCCATATCTTTGTAGGTATGAATCTCTTTTTTGAAAGGTCTCAAAAACATTTTATGTAGGGTGTATACATTTTAGTTTCGTACGGTTTCCGATAAAGATAGTCGGGACATGTGCAGCTGTTTTAATACATTACATAAATCACTTTTGAGCATGTAACGAAAGACAGGCAAAACACACAGGACAAAGCACAACCAAAACTATATCTCAACCACGGATTTTACAGCTTTAGTTGATTCGTTCAAATTCTTTATAAATCGTTGGTGAATAAAAGACATGGTTATTTCGCACTGATGGATTTTAATAAGGTTTACATCAACGGCGAACGTCAATAAAAGAAAGCAATCAAGTTGTAATGTATACTTTCACTACAGTTTTTATTTAATTTTCGTTTATTTGCCAATTATATCATTGCCATTTATGAGTCCTTTGATCAGCAAATGCATGCGCACAAAAGTATCAATTTTTAAGGCATAGAACTTGTAAATAGCAAAGCAAAGGTCTTAATTTGTATCTGGACGAATGTGCAATACTCGCATATAAACGTTCCTTGAATTGGAACACATATTAAAGGCTGTGGGATAGGGTATCTAGATGTTACGATCGTCTTACCGTGTTAGTGGTGGGACAACCCCAGCGACACATGACCGTCGTGGCCTTTCACCGACGGGCCAAGGTCGATCGCGTACTCGTTAGTTTTCGTCACTAGCTCCGAGAGAACGTTCCGCGCACGTCTTCAGCGCGTTTGAATGTCTGCACGTGCTGGCAAAGGGCGGTGTTCGTTCGCTTTTACAGCTGCTAACTTCGAAACGGGGTCGTAGGTGTTTGTGTCCAAAGTAAAATGGCGGGCGGTGTCACGTTGTCAGGGAAGTGTTTATCGTGGTAACTGACCTCGGTGCTAGGGGGACAATGATCGAAGTGGGCGGGGTGAAGGAAAGCACAGTACTTATCTGGTGTAAAAGAAACAGCGCGCTGGGTTGGTGGAGAGTTGGGAAGTGTTGGCGACGGGTATGTGAATGGGTATGGTTTAGCAGAGAATAGTAGTGTGTTCGAATGGGTGTGTGTGAGTGTTACACGGCGTGCGTGTTTGTGCATGTGTGCTCGAACTTCAAGTGATTTTATTTGCCCAGTAACCCAGACATCTATCCCCGCCCCACCACCTTTGTTTTTTGCTTTTTAAATTGATTAAATAGGTCGTGGTGTCCGTCGCAATTGGTGATGCGAGCTGCATGCACAATACCGACACGGCAGACGACTGAGGACGCCGTGAGAATTTGCGGCACCGGATTTGTCAGTGCACGCGATTTGCTATGAGCAGAAGAGAAGAAATTTTGATTTTTTTGTTCTTGCGACAAGCCTCGATCACGTAATTCTTAACGGATATAGTTTTACATCCTCGGCGGTCTTCATTCAGATCCATATCTGACAGGAGACCACCGTGTGCATGTAAAACTGCAAAAGTTTGTCACCTTTGAATGGTAAAGAATTCGTACGAAGAACAAATTAATAAAACACTATGCGAAATTGAACGACTCATTTGGAAGCTTTCAGAAAGCATGAGATTGGTACGGAATGAAGAGGAAGTAGGGCTGGTTGTTGGGGGGGGGGGAAGGGGGGCTGCAAGTAGTGAGCTTTTTTCAACCGTGCTTCTCGGTCACGTGATTTTAGCTAGCCAGGTGGGAGGGGAGACGAGATAAATCAGGACTGAGCACGTGACTACAGCAGTTCACGTGAAACTGTTAAAAAAACCCACACCTATCTTGGGGGTGGTGGGTGGGGAGGGCCCGGCACGCTATCCGTTGCGCCACCTGACGCCGTAAAGTGCTGCGCGTGGACACACTAGATCTCTCCCTCCCACTGTGCGTGTGCTTGTGCGTGTGCATGCGCGTGCGTGTGAGTCGTGTGAAATTCGATGACGTAGATTCCACTCCAATCCGATCGCAGGCAGCCAGTCGGACTTAATTTTTGTTTGGAATGGCGCGAACTCTTACGTGGCATGAGAGTTAACAGGAAATGAACAACACGTCTCTTGGCGTTGTCGACGCTTGTTCCTAAAGCTCATTGTCTGGTTACACTTGCCATGCGTCACGAGACCAGAATAGACACTGAGAGATCGTGTGGCAGCTATAGTAAGGGTATGACAATGATTACCAGCTTTGAAGTGCTAGCCATGTCCCCTGTTCTCCCCTCCCCACCCACCCACCCACACACACCACCTCCCGATCCCAATACGTTAATTTAATTGGGTTTATCGCTTAGAGATTTTAAAGGAGTAAAATGTGGGAAAAGACTTTACGCCCTGTAAATCTGAAACATGAAATTCACGTGATTTTTATTTCAAGTGCCTGTCAGGTTTTAGGGTGCGTGTCTGTTTCTCTGTCCCCTGCCCCACTGCCTGCTACGTTTTACCTCCTTTTCTGCTCACCCCGCAATACAGGTGAGGGTCGTGCCCTCCCCCCACCCCGAGGGAGAGAGGGAGGGGCTAATATAAAAAAAGGGTGATCGAGAATTCGTGAAACGGGCATCGTTTAAACTGAAGAGTGTATGTAGCGGACTCGAGGAAGAACCTTTCTTGTTCTGTATCTCCAAGGTTTGTGAATGACTCAACGATAATGACAGTTTAAAATTCGATTTTTTTGTGGAGGAATGTATCCGGTGATGGATTTCTCATAAGATGATTGAAGAAAAGCTCGATGAAGGAGCGAAAATCACATTCATTCCAAATGTTTTCATCCATCAGAAATAATGATCTGTATAAATGGATTAAATTTTACGACCTTCGTGTTGAAGTGTTGAGAACTGAACGAACAAAAGATATGTGAGGATACGTTACAGCCATCAACCACTGATCTGTCGGAAAGTTATTTAATACTTGGAGGAAAAGTTAATGAACAGTATTGTTTAATAGGGTTGGTTAGATTTTAATGTTGACCTCTCGTGTTTGGCCTCATAATCTTAGTATACACATGTTTCAGATGACTGACTGCCATATCATCATGTTCCTTCTGGCGTTGCTAGCGGGTAAGCAAGCAGCATTCCGAGGGTGCAAGAAACTCCTTGGTTTCTTTTTTAAATGTGATGCGTGATTAGCACTTTGACACAGCTATCACACTTACACCAAGAGCGGCAGAGGCGTCCAAGAGTAAACTCGCTCATTGCCTGAAAAGGTGCATTTAGTGTTTTCTTAAAGTCTGAGTGGATTATGTTATTATATAAGGAATATCGCTATAAGCCATTCCGCCCAGTACTTATAGCAAAGTAAACTTGTGACTGTTATTTATTTCTCAAACAAGTGTTATAACTTCTTTTTTAATACGGTTCCAGCGGTTTTCACTGGTCAACTGCTGCAGACAACTGCTAAGAATGACGTGTACTTCGACTGCCGTCGCCAGGGGCTCGGCTGCGATATTGGTGGCGTGTGCACGTCCCACGGGACGTGCATGTGCAGGGAAAACTACTCGCACATTCTTGGGCAGTGTGTGCGCGAGGAAGGTGAGCGGGCTGAAAAGTCGTGGGCCTTGTGCACGGGGAGTAGAAAGAGTACAGAGTGGAAGTGATCACGGTAAGTATTATGTACATTGGCTTCCGGCACTGTGCATAGGGAAAGCGAGTGGAATAAACAGCTATAGGATCGGTGGCTTAAATGTGCGGCGTAGGGCAACATATGACAAGGTTTTGTGGCAGCGTCCATGAAACACGGCGGTGAGTGTACTGAGTGTGACTGCTGAAAAGCAGCTTAAATACTTCTTAACTTCCCGTTTTCAGCACTATAAATAGTGGCGGGTGGTTATAAAGTAATAATTGAACAACCGTTAAAAAATGCATGTTGTATAGTTAGTGCCAGCTTGGAATAGAATACATCTGGAACACCATCAGTAGTCCGGAAGGAAGTCTTGAGTTAATTCAGTCTTTCTCCGTCGCTCTTCCGACCCTTTCAAAAGCTGCTATTTCAAGAAATGGAAGCATAAAAGTTGTTTGACAAGTCAGTTTTCGCTTCCACGTTTCTCCAACGTTTAACCTTTATTCTGACAGTCGCTGACGTCACCTGCAGCAACAGCAGTTATTGCCAGAACGGAGGACAGTGTCGAGTCACTGGAACTGAAGATGTCTGTTTCTGCCCTGACGCCTTCTCTGGTACGCGTTGTCATCTCCGTCGATGTAAGTGCTGTGTGATTCCGACCAAAGTCTTTTTTTTTTGGGGGGGGGAGGAGGAGGGAGAGGCGTGCACATTGCCCCACAGCATATGGTCTAAAAATAGTTATGTAAGCATTCTAAAACCTTCAATGCACGTGATTGTGGATGTGTCTTCGTGTAGTTAATCTAGCACTAAGACAGGCTGCAATGATCTCGGTTGCTAAGTTGCTGATTAAATCCAAATTCTCAAAATTTCGATCAAGAATCTTTAATTTTGAAAGGCTTTCCTGCTTGTGCCATATTATTTTTACATCATATGACTTCGTTTAAGAGGGCGAGGTGTATTATAATCCAGATAGGAACTAGTCTTCAAAAGCCCAGGAATTTAGCCTGCACACCTAGGATTTCGGAGTTCTAGTCCCATGTTAACTCTGGTTTGCAGATGGACTTTAACTGCCCTTTTTTTTATTCACACCTGCACACAGTCAAACTTAAATAATAAATAATCCTGACACTGTGCCTGTGAATAGTCACACTAATGTGGCACTATATCGGCAAACACCCATATA
Organism: Lanistes nyassanus; assembly: GCA_004794575.1. Classification (NCBI taxonomy): domain Eukaryota; kingdom Metazoa; phylum Mollusca; class Gastropoda; order Architaenioglossa; family Ampullariidae; genus Lanistes; species Lanistes nyassanus. The sequence continues at coordinate 124,001 of SMGT01009873.1, read as the reverse complement.
ATTTTAACTGACTTGTTACCTGCAAGTGTATTGCATAAAATATCAGCTGTCATTTTAACATGCGATGCAATATCACCGGTCATGTTAACATGCGATGCAATATCGCCGGTCATGTTAACATGCGATGCAATATCGCCGGTCATGTTAACATGCGATGCAATATCGCCGGTCATGTTAACATGAGATGGATTATCCGCTACCATGTTAATCAGATTGTAGTAAATTTTGGTTCATGTTGCCAGCATTGTTGGATGCACTTCAGTATTGTTGTCTACACTGTAGCTGAAGCATGTCTGAGAACGCCGTTTCTTGCTGACTGGTTGCTTCCAGTGGAAGTGAAATGCCACCCCCAAGGCATCGACGTGAAAGTGCGACCCCACAAAGGTTTCGTGGGCATGATTTCGTCACGACACCAGCCGGTCGAGGAATGTCGGCTCAAGGAATCTAGAGAGAATGACTCCATGGGACCCCTTTTCGAGAATTCATTTCCATTCGATGTCGGTGACCGTTACTGTGGCATCACGACAGTATTAACTGTAAGTAGCTGTTCGCAGATGAATCGTGTATATCTCGCATGTGAAAGATCACGAACTATTTTGGCATGACTGCTGACAGTTGGTATTCGTGCTCGCGGATGTTTAAATGGCCCATATATTTAAGTGATTACTTAGCTTTGCCTTCATACAATCATCAATAGTGCATGCACGAACTGGTTGAACGAAATATCTGCTGGAAGGATTTCAGCATATTGGTTATTTATATTATCCTACGAATTTTGAAGTTGCTTAAAACGTGGCTTGGTTGCTATATACGGTACTGGAGGTGAGCTTTTCGTATTAATGTCTCTTGAATTTTGACAATTACAGACCAGACGCAGATTAATCCTGAATTCTTAACCCTGCACACGGAACGCCTTAAATGGGAATGTGAGGAGGGAGTAAATGTTTATAGCTCCAGGGAAATATTAAAATGTTCTGTTTTATTATGGTTGTGGCGAGTTGCAAGCAATTCACTATACCCTAGGTTGGGTTGCACGAGCAATCGTGGCTGCTCTTTCAGTCGTAAGACTGGTCATAAGACGCATTTGCTCCTTGTATTTTACGTACAGTTTCGCACATAGAAGGTTCACGAGAACGCCCATCCTAGCTCGGTGCCAAACAATGCAGGCAGCTAAGTCCGAGTTCCCATGACAGCCCTTGCTCGCCCTGTTGATTCCCACATCTTTTCCCCGCTGGTCTGCAGAACGCCAGCAGACTGTACCGAATGGACCTCATCGTGCAGTACACGCCCCACATAGTCTTCAACACTGACCAGCTTCTGACGACGACCTGCCTTTTCTCCAAAACCGGTCAGGTGGTGGCGCAGATGGGGCAGCCTTACATCGACAGGTAATCCCGCCGTTGAGCTTCACCTCGCAGGCTTAAGACGGTTGGAATAAGCTACGTGTATCGATAGGATAACACTTTAGATGTGGACGGGGTAGCCAGGGACAGGGGACGGGGTGACGATAATCTTATCGTGAACATCCACTTCATTCTCTTACCGAAGACAACTGCGTTGAGTTTCCAAAGAAATTTACTATTTAAACAAATGCCAGCATCCCGCAAACTCCTAGACATTTGCCATAAATACGGTTAAGATATTTCTGTGACTGGAGCTGTTGCATCAGGATAAAATCGTGGCTTGATATCTAGTAGATAATTTCAGTTTGCTTTCAAATTCTGTCACATGTCCACAAGACCAGTGCTGGTATTCAAATATGAAAGTACCTATAAGAACATGGAAGTTCTAACTGTTGTGTTGGTAGTAAAGTGAAACTAGATGCAGTTAATTTTTCAGCGACAACCTGACCAAGGCAGAGGAAGCCATGGATGTCACGCCCATCACCCTGGACATTAGAGACAAGAATGGATCGCGCCTACGCGAAACATCGACTGTCGTAGTTGGCGATGAGATCGACATTGTCGTCACCCTGCAGGACAACGCAGGTGAGGCTTGTCTCCCCTGCTTGCGGGGCGGGATGGCTAGGTTAATAACTGAGGAAATGCACAGATACTTGTTTTCAGATCGGGAACAGAGCTGAACTGTCGAAAGTCGCTAGCAGCAGTCCAAAGTTCGACACCCTTTGGTTTCTTTGAGAAGTTTGATAAACTAATCGTATGCAGAAAAAATGTCGTAAAAATGTCGTACAAATGTACATCAACACTATAGCTAGCATCTGTACTATACGTTTACAGCATTCACCAAGTACCGAATACAAGAAGTGAGCTCCACCAACGGGCGGGACAAGTTTGTTCTCGTGGAAAACAGGTAAAGCAAACAATGGAGGGTATGCACGTAGTTACGAAATACTAGCCACTGGATGAAATATTTCAAAATTAATCTTTGCATCGGAGTAACAACCGCCTTGGTACTCTTAAAGGCAGAACATGCAGTGAACGTTTTACAGGGAAATAAAATGTTTTCACGTTTTACAGAACCACATATTGGTGATAAGAGAAATTGAGGTTAAGCTATGACAAATTACTAAGTCGACATTTCGGGCCACTAACCTTTCCTCAGGACAGCATACGCAACATAAATGGCCAAATAAATGGGAAGAGTTGTGTATGTGTAGGAACATACGGAGGAAAGCACAGTAAGTGGAAGAGGGATACTGGGAAGGAAGGGAGGGGGGCAAGACGAAATAGGAAGGGGAGAGAATTATAGGCGTTTAGTTTAATGTGGAATTAAACTGAGCATAACAAAGCATAAACAAATGGTATATAAGGATAAGTATAAAGTAGTGAATGAGCAAAAAAATACAAACTAGAAAAATAACCCCGCGAGCTACAGAAGTAAAAAGGTAAAACATTAAAATATTTGAAGAAAACGGTTCAAAAACATCTCTGGCAATATAAGGGATACGGATTTGCGGATTTCTGCTCTCGTTTTTAATTTGACAGACGTCTCTGTTGGCAGCTGTCCCAAAAAGCATCAGGTGGTGCGGTCCCAGTTCAGTGTCCTTGGCAACGCGACCACAGGAGTCTCCATCCCTCTCTATGCCTTCAAATTCATTAGCGGCAACGTCGTTTATTTCCAGGTGGTCGTTGTTATGTGTGAGGACGACAGCAAAGCTTGCGATTCGGTTAGTAGTCTTCTAGGTGGGAATAGGAAAAGGGGTAACTCTCACGTGACCTGGGTTATTGCCATCTGCAGAGGGTGGATTCTGGGTGAAATGTGATACTCGAGATTTTGCCGTGGAAATTATTTTCAAATTGTGCTTGTCTTTGTGCTTACGATAAGCTTGACCTATTAATGTCTGTGCGACACGTCTGAAAATACAGCTCCCTACGGTTTTTAAAAAGCGTATTGGCGCTTTTCCGATTAAACACTTGGCGTGGACTCCAGAGTCAAGTCCAGTCGATCCTACTGGTCAATTTCGTTCCTAGGTGGCGTGCGCTAACCCTAACCCTGACCTCAAACGGCTCAGGCGCCAGCGAAGAGCCGCCAGCGACGAGGAAGTCGTGCTTACAGGCCAGGTGCAAGTCTTGCTGACCGGGGGGACTGTTCAACAAGACGGTAAGCGTAGCAAGTTGCCATTTCTAGTGGAAATCCCCGGTTTTTAGTTTTGTGAATACTCGATAACAGCCCCTTTGTTGTCGAAATTTTTACGTTCAACAAATTCCAAGAATTGCTTGTGCACTCTGTTCATTCATGTTAATAAATTTTCGTTCTGAAAGTTTTAATATAAACCGAGTCCGACTCAGTTGAAAACTTCCACAGCGCGAGGACATAAAAGACGAAACATTTGCTAATGAAGCTTGTTTTCCTTCAAGCTACTGAAACGATCCAGCAATCGGAGACAGACACCGAAGACTGTATGCAGCATCCGGAAGTGCAGATGATGGCAATTCTGCTGGGAGCAGCCGTGGCAGCGCTAGCCATTGCCTGTGTCACTGTTTTCGCCTGTCTGTGGCACAGAGCCCGTCGCCCAGACAAGTCAACCGCCTCCCCCGCCCCTTCGTCTGTCTCATCAACCCAAACCTTTTCCATCCCTCGCGCCAAGTTTGACGCTGCGTACTGAGCCTGCTTATCGTCTTCGTGCTGGACTGTAAGCAGACATCTATTAACTACTAACTCGAGGGAAAACAAATCTGTCGAAACAAATCCAAAAGGCCTCTTCAACTGTTAAAAAACATTCTACCGCTTAGGTCAGAAATGGTTGATTTTGTACTGTTTTCCTGATGCCTGTCCATATTGTTAAAGTACAATATTGCTGTTCGAGAAACGTTAGCTTACGGAAGATTAAAACGTAGCTTGAGAGAATCTCGGAGTTTCATTTATGTTGAGTGTTGAACCCACAAACTAGTTAAATCTTCAAGTACAAGAGTTCTGAAAATGCCACGCAAATCGGCTGGTTTGAATCCACTTGGTTTTGTAATTGCTGTATTTAACATCCGCTGCACTTTTGTGTACCCACTACACCTGGCTTGTCAGAAAAATTCGCGGCTCATTTCGGTCTTTCTAGATTAACCCCTCGAGATTACCTCCCTTTAAATAGGTGAGCGTCCATTCACTAGTGTCAACACTCTGCCGATATTGGCAAATACAGCATGAACAAAAATCTTCGCCAATATTTGGTCACCGTATAAACGATACAAATTGGAATCTAATGCTTCAATACAGCTTGGAGCGGCTTACCAGTGTCCTTCAAGGTAAGTTTAACAAGGACATGGATTTCGCGACTGTAAAATACTGTCAATACTGCTCAATACTGACGGTAAGCAGAATTATTTTTCCCACGCGAGTTCCAGACCCCCTTTCATCCCGTTTAGTGCAAAGACGCGGGCTTAAACTTGTACATGGAAACGGAAGTTCTACCTAATACAATGCTCTAACCCTACCCCAAGTCCCCCCCCCCCCCTAAAAAAAATCGTAATGTTTTCGAACCTTGGTAAGTCTGCGCATGCGCGCCTGAAACGCTTGGAATTCGCATGGGAAAAAATTCGCGAACGGGAGTGCGAGCGACCATCAGAGCTGAAGCACATCGACATAAATCTCGGATCGTCTCTGGTTGAGCACTCGGTTTTATTCTCATCTTAAAACTCCATCATTACCTGCTTCTCTCCCCTGCCCATTCTCGTATAGCGAAAATGCGCCTCCCCCCTGAATCGGCATTACGTTTCCCCTGTTTTCTACACATTCAGTCTAGAGATGATCTATACTCAGCAACTTGTATCTTCAAAGAAACGATGTTTTAAAAAAATCTTATCGGATGCATCTTGTAGGAGTCTCGTTGAACAGCCAGAGAATACCAGAATGGGACGCAAAAAGCTAAACATCCACGCACAAAAAAAGGCAAACCGCAATAATTATAACAATAATTTACATGCTGATTATTGCAATAATTTAAAAACTAGGTGGTTTTGAGTGGGAAGAATAGTCTGCAGGCTTCATAACCTCAAACGTGTACAAGCAGAACAAAAGTTGCTATTAAATGTTCTGTGGCACAATTGCAAATCGTCAAGCAAAAATCGATTGTTAAACAGTTGCTCAATGAACATTTTACAGGACAGATTAAAAAAAAAGCCTCAGCGGTGTTCGCTCAGTTTCTATGGAGAATCGGCCAAGCGTGCAGCTTTTCATACATTCGAGTCTTGAGGTCTTCAGGTTGTACGTAGACTATGGTAGCATTCACCGCAAGATTAACACAAAAGAACATAGCCCAAAGTCGAATCCAACAGCAAAATGTTTTCCAGATTGTAATCTTCACAGCATCCAATAATGAAACCAGAGTTGAACAGCGAATAAACTGAAAGCGAGAGGCACTTGGATGACAATCGGAGGATTTTAAGCATTCGTGTCAACTTGCACGAAGCAAGGAACCTTAAACATTTAGACCAGCATTATGGTATTTAAAATCAATTAAGAATACAAAAATATATTTCCTCAATGCTGAGAATGTAATTACATTTGTAAGCAGCTGACAGTTTGCCAGCCGCAGATACAAAATTGATTTTGCTGCTCTTTTTTCCGCAGTTGGATTTAATAGTTATATTATGTCAGTAGTACAGCGATATTAGTCGTCTTTGCTCATAAAGAGACACACATGAGATTTGTTCAATTTGTTTAAGGTTATGGTCTGCAAGAGTAGAGGAACCTCCCTGCCAGTCAAGCTTGATAGATGAAGATTTGCGAGCTGTTTGTGATGAAATAAAGCAATCTAACACAAATGCCACACTGAGAGAAAGGTCAAAACAAAATGTGTTATCCATGCGCGCGCACTTGCACAACTGTAGTTACACATGCACATTCAATTGTACGAGTACATAGCTCTATATACAATTCATCACAGCTTCTACCACCACCATAAAACTAAACATAACTGAGGTAAATGGCTAAATGGTCACAAATATGATTGGGAGATCACAGGAGTGTCAGGCATTTGACACATGCATTTTAACTCGCTAAAATAATAAGAGAAAAACTATGCATTTCTTGCACAATATTAAATGATGCCTGTGTATGTAAGTAGGCATGGAACAAAGACGTATCATGTACTCTACTTCTGATGCAACCATTGTACATAAACAACAGCAACAACAACCACACACACACAGACACAGATAGATGGATATTTGTTCAAAGAAATAAACCTGACTTTTTAAGTAGAAGAAGCTCAGCCACTTCCAAAATTATGCATATCAGATCATTTTACTCATTAGGCTTTTTTTCTTGTATTGAAATTGAGTAATGGACTCAAAAGCACAGAGGAGCGAGGTATTAAATTGCTCATTTTAGCGGACAAATATTAACCCATCTTTTTGTCACATGTATTGTTTCTCACCATTGAGTCCATCGCCCCACTGAAAGCCCACTTGAAAAATAACATCCGATATGGAGCGAACATTCCGTACTGCACAAAACAACCAGTTGAGTTTCATACGTGGCAAGGTGAATTGTCGCGGCAAATTGCAGTACAACTGCTCACAATTTTTATAATATTGGTTGGACTTTTAATATACAGTATATCGTTATCATTTCAGAGTGTCTGGAAACGTCTTCTATATATTTTGAGCAAAAATAGGTAGATTTCAATAAATAGCGTAATTTGATTACATACACAATATGGGTCCAGAAAATAATGTCTTGCATGCACAATAATGCAACTGTTATATTCTTATCGTATGCGTCACCACTAACAACCCTCCTGTGTGCAGGAATCAAAGTGTTATCACTATCTGCACACCTCGTTGCATACGCACGTGCACTGTAGTGGAAGCGAAACGTTTTCTTATATCTTCTGGTGTCTAAACAATACATACTTTTTTATCCATATCCCTTTAGTTCACATGAGTATAGTACTAAGCGTTGTAGCCCACAGCTGAAGCTTTTTTCTGGTTGTACAGAAGCGCTCAACCAGAGTGCGGACGATGGAGAAGAGCAGGGTGGGGAGGGGGGGATTAGAACACACGAGATTGTCCAAACGCGCTTCAAAAACCGACAAGCCTCCATCCCATAGGCACGGATACCACTTGCAGACGTGCCTTGCCTATACGCGAAAAATAGTCTGCAGCATCTGCCATGGTCTGTCCCCAGGCCTTGCACGACAAAAGAAAGAAAGAAAGAAAGAAAGAAAGAAAGAAAGAAAGAAAAAGGAGAAGGAAAAGGAAAAGGAAAAGGAAAAGGAAAAGGAAAAGGAAAAGAACAAGAACAAAAAGAGAAAGAGAGAAAGAAAGAAAGAAAGAAAGAAAGAAAGAAAGAAAGAAAGACTAAATATACATTGTGGGGTCAACAGACCCAGCGAAATATTGCGCGGGAGAAGTCGGGCATTTGCCTTATCTGAACCTAGTATCGATAGTGTAATCATTTTATTTATTTACATTAAATTATCTTAGCGGGTCATTTTAATAACGTTTACAACTGCAATTTATTAGCATTTTATCAAAAATGCATTTGAAAGCGATTTAATTTTCGCATTTGTAATTACTTCGTTTTCGCGTATAAGCAACGCATGTCTGTTCGCACTGCTGAGCATACGCGTGTTCAGCCATGCATGAACGCCTTTCTTTGAATCTTAACAGGAGGAAAGTGCGTGTTTGTTCACTAAGCCTGGCCAGGTTCAGCCTGTTCCAGAGAAGGAGCTAACATTACACTTCCGTCAAAACATTCAACGCAAATCTGCCAACACACTCGAAGTGGCTGAACTGCTGTCGTCAAGCATCCAGGCAGCTTGTAGTGCCATGGCTGTTCCATCTTTGACTGAGATGTGACCTCAACCTAGCTTGTAAAAATGCTGTAAAATAATTCCAAGGAAGAAGCACAAGGCAAGGCATCAACGTCCCGTTTGCTAGACGCTGCCGAGTACTTGTAATAAAACACACCTGAGCGATGAACATAAAGCTGTTCATAATCACAACAGATTCTCTGGCTTCGGTTGCATCAGTGTTCGCATTTCCGTTCCATTTATAAAAGCGCCCATAACTTTTTAAGGCCGATGGCCCCTTCGGGCGCTTTCAAAGGCGAAACGAGAACGCTTATGCAACCGAACCCTGGATGGACGCTGTTAAGAACGAGTAAAACAGCTGCAGAAGAAGGGTACACGTTTCGTCACACCAGTTTTCCCAGACGTTGTGAAAACCTGAGTGCCGCTGCCAAGTCCATTTGCATATCTTGTTGCAGAGTCCGGTAGAAGAATTCCGGTGCCGCCTTTCTGACCCGCCTCATCTCCAGCAACAGGGGTCCGTCAATGGACGCAAATCTGAAGTACACAACGAGCCAAGGACTGTGTGAGGCTGACTGTATATGAATACTGGCTATTTATGGGCACAGTCTGCCTATGCTAAATACTACAAGGAACTGAGCAGAACTCTTTCAATGCTCTAATTAGCTACATCTTCCGTACAGTTTTTCCTGAGTAAATGGTTCCTACGAGTTCGAAATTAGCGTGTGCTGGATACTTGAACTGATACAACGAAATATTGTTAAGATTGTTATGTCAGCAACTATGGCTTTCTCATTACCGGGGTGGGAGGAGACATTGACAGGGTGATGGCGACAGTTGAAGGGAAGAGGCAGGGGAGGAAACAGGAGTATCGGGAGAATTCCCCCCCCCATCCCCTACGGCTAAACCTATGATCGGTGCCACAGACAGGAAGTGTGCGTCAGACGGGGGATTCGAGCTCACTAATCCCTGTCAAGAGTACGGAATGTGACAGATGAGGTTGAGGAACATATTCTACTAGCCACCTGTAAAACTGTCAAGAGTACGGAATGTTATAGATGAGGCTGAGGAACATATTATACTAGCCACCTGTAAAATTGTCAAGAGTACGGAATGTTACAGATGAGGCTGAGGAACATATTCTACTAGCCACCTGTAAAACTGTCAAGAGTACGGAATGTTACAGATAAGGCTGAGGAACACCAAGATTTACACGAGGGGTATGGGAACCCTGAAGACATTTGGACTGCACCAGTACAAAAAAGAAACATACTCCACAGTCACCCTGAAATTCAAGGTAAGCACACATATAATCTCGCTCACGGAACCATGTACCTGTTTACACGCATCCGAACGCAAGAACATATGGCCGTGTACACACTCAGACACGCACGCACGCACACAATTATGACATAAGCAAGATCATTGAGAAAATTTTGAACATCAAATCCCCACCATCCCCACTGCCTTCCACAAGGTCCAAATCAACTAAATCAGACAGTGAGAAAAAGGGAGGGAAGGAGGCATTGAGAAGAGAGTGGTAGAGTATCTACATATAATCTCCTAAGTCTGTGGTAGAGTATCTACATATAATCTCCTAAGTCTGTGGTAGAGT
>SMGT01009873.1:68866-114107 GCA_004794575.1 Lanistes nyassanus | reverse complement strand
AGCCACCTGTAAAACTGTCAAGAGTACGGAATGTGACAGATGAGGTTGAGGAACATATTCTACTAGGCACCTGTAAAATTGTCAAGAGTACGGAATGTGACAGATGAGGTTGAGGAACATATTCTACTAGCCACCTGTAAAACTGTCAAGAGTACGGAACGTGACAGATAAGGCTGAGGAACATATTCTACTAGCCACCTGTAAAATTATCAAGAGTACGGAACGTGACAGATAAGGCTGAGGAACATCAAGGTTTACACGAGGGGTATGGGAACCCTGGAGACAATTGGACTGCACCAGTACAAAAAAGAAACATACTCCACAGTCACCCTGAAATTCAAGGTAAGCACACATATAATCTCGCTCACGGAACCATGTACCTGTTTACACGCATCCGAACGCAAGAACATATGGCCGTGTACACACTCAGACACGCACGCACGCACGCATGCATGCACACAATTATGACATAAGCAAGATCATTGAGAAAATTTTGAACATCAAATCCCCACCATCCCCACTGCCTTCCACAAGGTCCAAATCAACTAAATCAGTGAAAAAAGGCGAGGGAAGGAGGCACTGAGAAGAGAGTGGTAGAGTATCTACATATAATCTTGTAAGTCTGTGGTAGTGTATCTACATATAATCTCCTAAGTCTATGGTAGAGTACATATAATCTCCTAAGTCTGTGGTAGAGTATTTACATGTATCTACAAAAGGCATATGGGAAAAGGTTATTTCTTCCTGGGACAGCTCTGTGGGGGTGTGGAAGGTCATCCTATTTATAGCATGCACCTAGAGGTAGTTCGTTAAAGACAGTACGTCATTCTCACCTGTCTACAAACTTCCCTAGTTTGTTGTCAATCAGCCACTTGGCCACTTCCTCCTGACCCCACTGTTCCGTGATGAGATCTCTGGTAACCACTGGCAACTGTTTGTCACCCAGGTGACGGACGTCTTTCTTCACTGCTGGGGTAGCTGACAGCACAGATTTTTCTGACACGGAGATTTTTTCTGCGTTGGAGAAGGATAAAGAAAATTAACTGACACATATTTTTAAAACTGACCAGCCACCACAGCACAAGGCAGCAAGTTTTACATTTTCAGAAATTTAGCAAGCTGTGAGTGGCATGACTTGTTTTTAATACTTTTCCATTTCAGTCCAATTTTTACACGCATTAGACTCATCAGAAATAGAGAGTGACCGAAAATATGAAAGACGTCTTTTATTACTCATAAAAAGTTAAGTGCCAGAAAAACACCCGCTGAAATCAACTGCAACAGTATGCAAAAGTGTGATGGCTTGGCTCGTGCAACACTATTCATTTCAATATTTAACAGTGAAGTGGAAGACAAATCTCAGTTGTAAACCAACTCTAAGCCAAGATACGGCCAGTCAGACAATTTCACTCCCAAACGGAAAAGTCACAGATACTGTCAGTTCACGCAGATGGAGTCTACAACGTGTGTGGTGCTATCCAAAAGTGAAAGCATGCAGAGAAGTTTACATGTCCTCGGAAAAAGATGGCCAAGTAAAATCGTAATAAAGTGTCTTGCTGCGAAATATTGCTTAAATGTTTCAATAAAATACGATTTCCAAAATATTTATGTGTGGACGCGTTAACCTCGTGCTCCCTAAGGTGATTTTTCTTAGTCAACAGTTTTCAAAGGGCAGTAACTTTCTTCTCTGGTGGGCCTATTCGTTACATGCAGTACTCCCACAGCTGTCACTATGGAAATATTACTTTTTACATATATATATATACGTGTGTGAATTTTTAAAACGTAGTTTATTTCGGATTTCCATATAAGATAATGCATTATATAACAGAAAAGATTACACGACTGAGCAACAAGCTGGCTTATTATATAAACCCAGTATACATATACTTTACATATTAAGACTGTTCACCAGCAGAGACCAGCAGCCACACTATGCTAATACCTTACCATCCACGGCATCTATTTCCTTGACCTCTGGAGCAGGCGGATGAACCCTGCCCCTGTCCCCCAGCTCTCGCAGCAGCTTGGACAGGTTGTTCTGCGCGTGCTTCTCAGTGCTGAAGTCGAAATACAGACGACTGCCAACCAGCAAACCCAGCCAGCCATCAGGCCGATAGCCGCTCTGCACTCGCAAGGGAATGATATCCTTCCGCAAGCGAAAGACGTATTCCGACTCTTGACAGAAGGTGAGAAAAGCAGCTCATAATTAAACAAAAACGAAAGACATTTAAAATAAATTTACTTGCAAATACTACTTTTTTCTGACTACCATCTAGCCAGCTAACTCCTTAAAAAACTACTTTTTCTCTTCACCTGGGCACACCAGTGACATGGAATTACTTTGATTTAAATCAAGTGTTACCTGTACGACAGTTGGCAGAAGACTTGTACTTTTCAGACATGCATATAAGAACCACTGCTGCCCGCTCCACTGCTAGGGCCATAGCCTCTAAAGTGGACCCAGCTGTGAAATATAAAATATAAAATGAAATGTAAAATTCTATTACTTTCAATGTTCTCTGTGCACACACACACACAAAACCCGCTGCTAATGCATTTTAAAAGAAAACATATAAGAGCACAGTATCTAAAAAGACATGAACAGACCATTTCTGTGAGACTGGTTAGAATTCTGTGAAGATACTGCAGTTAGTAATCTTCTTGAACTAAGAACCTAATGCACCCACACACGCACACATGTACACACGTGAACGCACACCCTACACCCCCAGAGACAACAAACATAGAATAAGTTAAGCTTGATGACAGAAAGTAAATCGTTATTTTCAAGGGTATTAGAACAATCTCACAATGCGATCGTTACAGCCAGACTACAAACAAGAAGGAATTAAAAGGCAAATAGGAAAAAAACATGTAACATAATTATGATAAACATCTGTAGCAAAATAAGGGATGTAGCCATCGACAGACGTGTGACGAGTAGAAACTAGCATAGCCAGTACTAGCAGACAGAAAGACAAAGAGAATACAGATACTTTACACTGGACTCAAAACGGCCGGTGCTCCATTTAAAGGGAAGGTAACAACAAAGATATTAAGTATACGGTAGACACAGAAAATAAAGAGGTGCAATGGAGGAGAATTGCAATGATTTTTGAAGCTACAGTGAGAAAATGGAGGTGAAAGCAGTACTTTTATAGTACACCTCGTAAAAGCAAATACTGATGTGACCGTTAAAGAGTACGTGTCACTCTGAACAGACTGACAGAAACGAGGCAGTGAGGCGAAGCTATCCAGACTGACACGATGGGAGGTAATGATGGAAGTGTAACATACTCATATGCTCCACATCCATCCAGACCTTGTAGCCAGCCTGAAGCAGCACGTCCTTCACCTTGCCCATAATGTTCTGAGCGTCCCACTGATAGCTGATCATAACGTGTGGAACATTGATGTCCACTGCTGCGCAAAATGAACTTAATATAAAACAGGTAATCAATTCAACAGGTAATAAAGGCTGGCCTATTTCAAGAACTTTAAAAAGCGAAGCTTACCTTCACACACCTTCTAAAAATAATTCTGCTGATTGTATTGTTACTATATAGTCACTCATTTCTTACCATTGAACTCTGGCATTACCTGACTTGTCCAGCATCTCCTGTCCGTAAAATAATTCCCACAATGCACCACGTGCAAAATGTCCGCCGGACGTGTCCTTTCCTTTGATGAGATTTTTCAGTCCTGCATTAGAAAGCGCGACTGAGGGTCAGCAAGATAAGGCATTGTTTCTGCGTGTATGGCATTCCTAAAACTGTGGTATTTTAGTCAGCGTCAACTTATTACTATGTGTTATGGCTCTAACTTATTTTTCAAAAGAGAGACACTCTCTTAACAGTATCATAGCACTGGGTGCTAAGAAGATCACTTTTAGCATAATGTCTTTCGGTGGTGATAAGATCAGTTACAAATATGCCATTCACTGTCCACAAGAACAATGTCAGCATTGCGACAACCTGTCCTAATAACAAGATCTCTATCAGCTTGCACAGCACATACCTTCTACTAAACCAGGTTCTTGAATTATCCTCCCCTTGACAGATGGAGCAAAGGCTAGCGTCCACACGCCTAGCGCCGCCATTTCTCGTTCTTCTTCATTCTCTGACACCAGCAGCATGGAGAACAGCTTCAGGCCCCCCGCCGACACGATTTTCACTTTGTTAGCATCGTTCATGGCGATGTTGTTCAGGCCCCTGAGGATCTCCAAGCAGTTCATGCCGTACTTGGAGGACGTGTGGTTCTTGGACTTGGTGCTGTCAGCCAGGACCTGCACGATGAAGAAGATCGTGTCATCCGAAGAATGCAACACTTCGTTCTGTTTTTCGTTGACCAGGTACGAGGCTACCATCAACGACTTGGCCTTGACCATGGGGCTGGTAGCTGCAAACAGATGTGGAAGGACGTGCAGACCTCCCGCTTCTAGAAGAATGTCTTTGCAATCCAGGCTGTTGCGTACTGCGTTGTGCAGAATACCCAGGAAAGCCTTGGCGAGAAAATGCCTCTTATCATCGAGGACGAAATCCGAGCTTTTGGACAGCTGAGCCAGCAGATGAAGGAGCGTGACCAGCACCCCGCAGTCTGCGATTCTCCGGCACAGTTTGGGACTGATGTCAGAACAGTTCCAGAGAACACACAGCACTGACTTGAGACATTTCCAGAACTCGCTGCTTTGCCCGTCCAAACTGGCGCTGCCTTCTAAAAGGGTTCGCAGCAAGTTTTGAAAGAGCTGCACGTTCTCGTCTTGGCTGATCAAGTTCGCCAGAACCGTCCGAAGATTGCTGAGGGCGTTGTGGCGAGAGATCTGCCAGAGCATCTGCACGTCGGGCAGGCTGGCCAGCAGCTGGGCATGGGAGGAGAAGTTGACGCCAGACAGTCGACCCAGCAGCTGCTGAATCTCATGCTTAAAGTCCCCGCAGCAAGAGTCCGCGATGACGATGCTCTCAAGCTGCAGTTTGCACGACTGCACGTCGTCCAGTCCTTGAGAATCTTCCTGGAGTCTAGGGCCGCCTGTAGTGTGGGAGTCCTCGGCAAGCGCCATCTTTACTCATCGATACCTCAAACCTGAATGCAAAATAAATAAACCAATCAATAAATCTACCAACCAACCAACCAACCAACCAACCAACCAACCAACCAACCAACCAACCAACCAACCAACCAACCAACCAACCAACCAACCAAATAAACGAACGAACAAACAAACCAATGATGAATAAAAGGACGAGCCTTTCAAAGAACGAATGAATAAACTAACCAACTAAACAACACACATGAATAAATAAGTGGAATTTTTAATAAAATGAACCAATGAATGGATGAAGGAATAAACAAATGAATGAAGAAATGAATGAATACATTTGATGAGCGGTCAACCAATAAATAAACATAAAATAGAAAATAAAATATCACCTTCTGAAGTTACTTTTTCCCGGTTCCATGGACAATAACTGTATTTTAAATGTGTTCAGTTGTCCGCTCTTCTAGTCTAGCTTCCGTACAGTACACTTCAAATGCGTTACATGAGCAGGAAACGTTGAATGAAACGTTAGCCTTTACCTTTATTCCCTGACATACGATGACATGATGAACTGTTTAACTATTTGTGTATGCACATGACCAAGATGCGCAGTGGATGCACAGTGATTGAAAAACGACGCTTTCTCAAGGAAATCCTCTTTGAAACTGAGCATGCGCAGAAGTGCACTTTGTGTGGTTAATTAACTTTCCTGCGAGACAGCGCGGCACAAGTAGCTACCCCTTGTCCACCAAGCAAAGGCGGTTGATCGATAGGAAAAACGCTGTAATGACGGTTGAGGTAATTTCATCTGCCGTGTCGTGGATTCTGCAGGCACACATGCATGCAGAGGAAGCTTGTTATTATTAATACAACATGAAAAGGTGCTGTATTACCTGTGAAACGATTCTGTCGCCGGAAGGTTCCAATGTCTCTGTACAGATTCCAGAATTGACTGGCGTGGTCTGGAATTGAAAACGCAGGCTACCACATTGATCAACGCAGCTATGCCGTCGTGCCTCCTCGCTCAAAGATGGCTTCGTCGTCAGTTATCGATCGCCGCCCTCCGTCCATGCAGCCGGTGCCGACGCAAGCATGCCAGTTTCTCAAATTTCACCGGCGGGCCAGCTCTGATCATCATCGACTGGGGAAACGAAAGCACAACCACAGGAGACCCGCCGCGTGCGATATAATTTGAGTGAAGCTTTAAACTGCAATTGCCTTTCACATTTCGCTTCTCACGGCTGCCAGCGAGCGAAAGAGAAAGATGCTCACATAAATATACAGTGTGCTAGAAATACTACTGCAAAAGAAAAACAGAACGACATAGGAAACGGGCAAAGAAGGAAAGAAAGAGAGCACACACCCTGCACTTCAAACAAATCAAAGATGAATACACAGGGACAATTGAGTATTTTGTGACATCTCTATACTTATTTATCCCCTCTATGTATTTCAAGTAAAGGATTACATGTTTATAAAAATCCCGGAACTCTTCGACCTCGAGTTCAAATCTTATAAATCCTTCGCTTCCCCCTGTCTTCTCCACCCTGGCCCTCCTGTCTCGCACAGACCTGGCATGACAACCGGGGTGGAGCTCATGCAGGTTTCGGCACAACTCGGCATTAACTGCAGACCCGCTGCACGTAAAACGCCGTGCGTGCGACTGTGACCTCCAACCCGCCCCCGACAGATGCCTGCCGATTAAAGCTACCACCGACCGGGCTACGCCAAAGCCGATTAAGTTCTGCGACGACGACGTGCAGCGGCGACGTAGCGGGGAGAGGGTGGGTGCGGGGAGGGGGAGAGAAGGGGGAAGTAGGTCGCGCAGCTTCGCTCTGTGCTGTTGACTGGCCGTCGCGTCGGGTGAGTCGCCTCGACTGCTTCGATCTGCCCAGACTTTGGCGCGCAGCTCGGTGTAGACGGCCGCTGTCTCTGCGCTCCCTTTTGGGTGACCGCAGGTAAGACCCACCGTGTCAAACCCTCCAGAAACCTGTTTTTTTTTAAACTGCTAGAGATATACACGCTTATGCAGACACCTAAACTTCGTGGCTTTCCTTAATTAAACTTGCTGCAGGATTGCAAATGCGCAGGCCGCTGAGTTGCATTATCATCTGATCTGAATCGCCATGTTGAATTGCATTTCGTCTGGTTGCGCGCGGTCCGCGGGCCGCGATTGCTTGCAGCAGGGAAGACACACGATGCGGTTGCCATTAAAGATGCATGGCAGGCGTTTAATATATAGTCGTGGAGACAGGCGCTGGTGTTTACATGATGCTAATTAGTATTAGCAGCCAACAGATTTATATATATATATAACTTGATGGTACGTATTTAGTACATGGATTCTATGTAGTACATAGTATCGAAAATTTATATCGGAGGAAAACTGCGTTTTTCTTGATGACGTGAGCAGCATGAGTATTTTCTTGTTTTACTTGCATTCAGCGTGTATAGAGGGACAGATAAAAGCAGCCTGCCTGGCTTCCTGTCTATTGCTCACTCTGTTTGTCTGTCCCTTCATTTATAGAAGTGGCTTTGCTGTTTGTGTTGCTGTTTTCGTGTTTGTTTGTTTTTTTTTAACACTAAAAGGCCTGACGAAAAACGCGATGCCCTGAAATGTCTGTCGGCGTAGCTGTCTCTATCATGGAGACAAGCACTGATATTTATCCAAGTGATATGTGAATGTATGTACATAATAGTTTGTAATATTCTTTTCCTCTCTCTCCCCTCCCCATCCTCCCGTTATCCTGCAGCATAAAATCCCTGCTTGCAGGCTTTCTCAATTTCTGCTCTAACGGAGCTGTTGTGGCTGTTCTCAAGCATCTCACGCGCCTGCTGCAAGCCAGGGCCTTTGCCAGGATGAACTACACGACAACTATGCAGTTTATCGAGTTGTTCCGCCATTTCCGCGCACTGTGGGACAAAACGGACAACGACTACCTGAACAAAGATGTACGCATGCGCCAGCGGAAGATGATTGGCCAGAGGATGGGGATGACAGGTCGGTGACAGGTGACGCTGAATGTCATATGGATTAGGGGTCGTAAGCACGGGTGATGAAGCCACTTGGATCAATACAGATATCCAGATCGCGATCCAGGCGCTGGCCAGTTCACCAATATCAGATCACTACAGATCAAGCGGATCGTAGTGGTGGTGGTGGTGGTTTGAGGAGAACAAAATTAGATTAATATAACCCAGGACAGGAAAACTTTATCATGGGGAAAGCGGATAGCCGAATGGTTAGAGCGTATGGCAATGAACCCAATGTATGTGGTTCAATATTCGTGTCCCGCAGCATACTCCTCCCCCACCCCACCTTTACCCTGCTGCAAATGGTTACCTGACACGTTGGAAATCAGTGGACTATGACTCAGCTCCCACCATATCTTTTCACACCGTCCACTGGCCGGTGTGCGCATAGACAGATAACTTTTGTCTTCCACTACATCGTATTCCACTGAGTTTCAAAATCAAGAGAATTGCTGCCATGAGGCTAGGTGACTTAAAACGACTCCAAACATTCCCCGACAGACGACGTGTCGAAACGCAGTCAAAGGCTACACAGTCGTGTTTACTCCCAGGAGAGGCTGTTTTAAATTCTACAAGCATATGTGATCCCTTTTGTCTGGCGGAGGAATCTGCCCCCCCCCAACCCCCCCCTTTTTTTGCTCGTGTTATCAACGTTATATATACTTAAAGTATTTTTCTGCAAATATATCGTGGAATTATTTCTATATTGTGCATGTCATCGAACTTTACCACATGCTCTGCAAAGCGCTTTTAGTAGGAAAGCACCAGAAACCTTCCATTCTGTATTCTGTTCAAGTTTTCGTTAGGTTGGAAAAAAAGAGGCAAGGAGAAAGAACAGGTCACATTCCCCCCTTTTCCATCCACACTCACATCCAGCATCCCTCCTCGGTTGACTGAAACTGCTGTACATGTTCTTTGAGAAGTCGTGTATGCAGATGAACTCTATGCAAATCCGTGCGACTGGGAAGAAGTTGTAATTCATTCATTCATTTTTGCTGCCAGAAGTGGACGTGGGGAAGAAGATTTGTAATCTACGGACCTACTACATCCGGGAGATGGTCAAACGCGACAAGGCCGTCATGCAAGGGCAGGCAACTCAGGAAACGTATAACTCCAAGTGGCCGTACTTTGATGCACTTGACGTGTTTCTAGGTGGAGTCGTCCAGAAAAGACGCTACGAATCTCTTACGGTACGAGCTGCGAGTTGCTGGTATTTACGAGATTTGCGGGGCTGTTGAATTGTAATATCCTTTTTCAGAAAAAAATTCAATAAATATTGAACTATATAGCTTGCAATCATGATAAAACTAAATACCACTACCAGCCAGCAAAAGTTGATACTGTTATATTTGATAGCTATCCTTATTACACGTACTTGTAGTCCTTCTTTCATGGTTTGCCTCTTGCAGCCGTGGTTTCTTGTTCAAAGACACTATTGCGAAATGAAGTAAATGCGTGCATCAGATTTTTTTCATTTGTTTAGAATTAGATGAGACGGGTAATCACAAAATTTCAATCGGGTGTTGTATACTCAACATTTCTTGAAAACTATTTTCTGTATATCCGTGCGTACGTGTGCGCGGGCGCGCGTTTCCACACTCCCAATAATGATTACGATATTGTGCCTGTGCATGCTTGCCTGCAGTCTTACGGTCTCAGACCTGACAGCATGTACCTCGAAGATCACAACTCCGACACCGATAACGACGTCAGCGACCTCTCGCGACTCGATGACAGCGACCAGGCGAGGGAGATGGTCAGCAGCGGAGACAACTCCCTCGTCCACATCAGCACAGGGGAGGCCAGCCGGGATTCGTACGACGGCCCGCCGCTGAAGCGAGCCAAGCAGGAGCCGGCGGGGGACGTCCCCACCAACAGCTCCTCCGCCGACGCCGGCGACAGCGGCAACAACGTGCAGCACGAGCAGGGCGGCACGGGGGCCAACGTGTCACCCCCTTCCTCCACCACCACCACCCCCTTCCACCTCCTGCCTCCCAGCCCCGCGTTCATACCTGGCCCTACCCGGCCCTCCTGGTTCGCAGCGCACCGGGAGCAGCGGGGCGCGCTGCAACCCCCCGTCTGCTCCATGACGCCGTCCGTAAACATGGCGGGAGGGGCGCATGCACAAAGCAGCTTCGGACCGGGCGTCGTCGTCGTCGGCAGTGGTGGTGGAGATGCAGGCGTCGTGGGCTCGAACCAAGCGCCCTCTGGCGGCGTTCTGCCAGGAGGAATGATGGCTGACGAAGACGACGACTGGCTGTTCGGCCGCTACCTGGTGCGCGAGCTGAAGAAGGTCAAGGACTTCAAGGAGAAGCAGCTTGCCAAGATGAAGATGCAGCAGATTGTCACATACGCGCAGCTGGGCATGAGCGCCCAGTCATCGGACGCCGATGTGGCTAACACTTAAGGCCACCGTCGCCTTGTAGCAACTGTGCCAGCGATCCGAGTGGATCGGTCATGGATCGCTCAGGTTTGGCAGGGGCAATCTCTGAGTGAATCACTACCTGTGAAGGAGGCTTTAGTCGCAGTGCACTTGCAAGCGCTCTGGCATAACACAACGCGTAGCCTACCCAAGCGTTCTAGTCAGGCTCACTGCTTTAGCGCCCACATTTGCAAGCCGACATTTCCTAGACAGTCATCTATCGAACCCGTGAACACGACCCCAAACAGAGCTGTCACGATTTAAGCATTCCCGCCAGTTGATGCATCATCACGCAGTCACAAGGCACTCAGTCGTGTTTGTTCTACGAAAAGCTGAAGCAAAATGTTCCGAATGCGTACGTTTCCTTTTTCCTTTTAAATTCTGCCACCACAATGAATATTTTGTCCCCCCCGAGAGAGAGCTGGTTCCGTTCTACATAATACTGCAGATGAAAACCTTGAGTAATCCTCTCACCGGCTCCAGCCGAGATCGTTTTTATCAGTGCCGTCTTGGGATAGCGACGTGGCAAATGCTGTGTGGCGCTGCACTCGCAAGTGTTCGAAGTTGTGCGCAGTGCTCGCCTTCTTTATCATCTCGCGCGGATTTTCACTTGATGCTCCCAAGACAGAAACCAGGAACGGGTCACAGCACAGAGTGGGTGGTGGCGGTGTAGCGTGAGGGGAAAATATACTATCTAGTTTTTTTTAAAATCATACACTGTAATAGATCACCGGCACTTGACGTGAAATGGCCACTAGGATGTTGAAGTCAGCTCAGAGGGATCGTGCAAATTCAAAACAGGTGCTACCCTTTTTCTTTCACTCTCTCTCTCCCTGTATGTGTGTTTGTGTGTGCGTTCCCTTGCGCGCGTTTCAAGGGTGGACTTTTGTAGTAAATTAACTTTGCTCATCTACGTCCAGCTGTTCAACATTTATATAAACACCAGTCACAGACCAGGCAATGTTTTTTCATACAGGAATAAAGTTGAATTGAATTGTAAGGTAAGATGGTCACTAAACTTGATAACCCACTGTTTGGTGTACAGCTTTGTAATATTGTGTTAGCAATTTCTGTAAACAGTACCATCACCTGCTCCCACGCATAAAATCTAGATCCGAGATTTTCGATAATTTAAAATTTATGTGTAACCCACCCCCTCACCCACAAGCATTTTGTCATGTCTCCATCTAGGTAGATTTTAGTACGTCATATGAATGACTTCTCATATCTGTCCCCCTTTCCCAACAGAAAAAAAGCATTCGATTTTGCAAGAGCCACAACTTTCCTCACCTGTACTCTTTATCAAAGACGGCAGTTCCAGCCACTCAATCATTCCAGTACTAGTGACGTCATACTCGCCATAATTGAATGCGTCAAAGCGTGGTCACAGGTACTGGCCACAAAAAAAACCCCCACTCTAGTGACATCGTATGAGTGACATGTATGAGAGTTTTTAATTGAAACCAATATTAGGACACAAGTCACATTTCAAAGCACCGTCTGCTTTGTGCGCAACGTAGGCCTACACTTTTTCAAGGAATAAACATAAGCTTCCATGCGTCTCATACAGGCACAACAAACCGCAATAACAGTCTTCATTAAATACATTCTTGGTGCTTTTACTCACAAAGTCACACACGCAGCCGCCAAGAATTTGGGGACGGGTTCTTACGCCTGCTTATACCTCAAGGCACACGTAAAATATACAGGGAGAACGGGCC
The DNA here is from genome assembly GCA_004794575.1 of Lanistes nyassanus. NCBI lineage: Eukaryota > Metazoa > Mollusca > Gastropoda > Architaenioglossa > Ampullariidae > Lanistes > Lanistes nyassanus. Next base: position 101,893 of record SMGT01009873.1, on the reverse strand, counting down.
TTACGACAGCTCTTATGACCCCAAATGAAGATACGAACATTCATGCAACCCAGCCCTGGGTCGTGACGCCCGTTCGCCCTGTGTATTTAACGTGCAACTACATATGAACACGAGGTAAGAACGCCCATGCAAGCCAACCCTGGACTCGTTTATCAGTTAGCAATTACCCTAGGCCAGTTCTCAGGATCATGCAGTGGTCCGTATAATCTTTGACTAGTGTTCTCTACGCTGAACCGTGTTCACTCACTCCAACTAACACACCCAGTCTCTGCATGGCACAATAGCTGTCTCCGACGCCTTGGTTCGCTCAGTGGGTAACAAGCAGTGGATCGCTCATTGTCTGGCCTACTCGACTACTCAACTTCGGACTAGCTCGTTAGGCTGCTTACATGCGCGCGCCCACGCACTTCTCTCTCCCTTCTGCAAGTGGAAGGCGAGCAGAAGACTGTACGAAGGACTGCACCCATTCAGAGGCCTCCTCACTCTATCACTTGACCACTGACTCTCACCCCGAGATGGCTGTGTTCCCCCACAATAAAAAGAAACAAATAAATAAAGAAAACATCCCGAACTATCACAAACAAGCAAGCCAACAAGCAAACCAGCATACCCACTGACTTGACCCACTGTTCAGAAAATGTTCAGTAAACAACTGCTAGCTCTACCCGCCCATTCGCTCGCCGACCCACAGACTCGCGTTGCTAGTCGATACACACGCATGCACGCACGCACTGCCTCCCTCCCTTGTGCAGCACGCTAGGAGGCGGATGTGGGGGACTGCCTCGCGGACTGGGGGGTGTTCGTGCGGAGTTCGTCTGCCTCCAGTTGTGCCTGAATGACAGCCTGCTGCACCTTGAGTTTGGTGAGCTGCTTGACCCGGAAGTTCTTGATTAGCCGCAGTTCCTTGACGATGTAGCGGCCGAACAGCGTGTCCTCGTCCTCATCCTGCGCGCCGGTCGCCTGTGAGGTGGGGCGGGAGCTGGGGCGCACGTTGGCCGAGGTCAGCGACACAGGCACCGGTCGCGAGGGCGGGTTGCTGTTGCTGGTACCTGCGCATGCGTGGAAGGCACTTGATGAGGAGCAAACCATCCCTGATGTTGCGAGCTCTGCCTTAAGATGCGTTTATGCAAACACGCGTAGGTCATCAGGGCGGTGTTGCATGGGCGGTCGTATCTCCTGTTCGTACGTAAGGGTGCACGTAAAATACATAAGACGAACGGGCCCTGTGACCGCTCTCGACTGGGAGGGTAGATACAAACGCTCATGCAACCCAACCCAGAAATTTAACCACTATATACCGGCATTTCCTTTTTCGCGAAAACGCAAATGTTTTGGCCAGTGACAAGTCCCCCCTCCCCTTTTCCTCACTCGTGGATTCTGTCTCAAACCTCTCTCTTTTTCTGAGGGCCTTTCTTAACCGGACGATTGCGCATCCTTCCGTTCTCTTTTTCTCTCTCTCTCTTTTCCGCTCGTTCACTCGCTAGCTCACACTGCACGTTTGGCATATTTCTGAAGATAATCTGCATACAAATCCAGGCTCAGAAAACTAGGGCGACATTCGATCCCTTAAAAAATGCATTTACCTGCTCATAAAAGCGTGAACGAACGAGAAATATCTCCCACACAGCAACATCATCCCGTGAACAGCGGCGCCACTGCCGGCAGACGTAGTTCCAGCAGAGAAAAAAAAAGAATGAAGTAAAACTCCTTGCTCTCACCTGCGGAACCGCCCGGTAGCCCGACGCACTCTGACGAACGGGGCCCAGCAGACGGCTCTGTTTTGATTCTCTTCACTGACGGTGACGTGGATGTGGCATCGTTGGACGAAGAGTCTTCCTCAAAATCCACCTCGTCCAAAACCATACGTTTGTTGTCCGCATTATCCCCGGGATCATCGGCTTCCGCTTCTTGATAGCCGGAGTTGCTGGTCCCATCCTCGCTGTAGCTGGTGCTGAAGATGGCTTCAAACTGGGCAGAGGAAGACCGAATGTTAACGAAAGGAAAAAAGTTATGGCTAAGGTAATTTGTCTCATCACTGTCTCAGTCCCTATAATTCCCTATACTTCTCTTTACTTGCCGTGACACCATCAAGATGTATCTCATACAATAAAAAGGAAAAAAAAGAAAAAGAAAAAAAAAGAAGAAAGAAAGAAAGTGCCATTGTTCCCGCTTTCACCTATGGCTAAAATTCTGTTACGCCCTCTCATCTCTTGTTTTAAATATTCTAACAGTAACACGCTAAACATTTAAAATAAGTTATCTCGTTCAAACTGCTTGAAGAATCAAAATTTGTTTAAAAAAATTGTCGTACATCTGAAAACTAAGTGATGACAAATATAGTTCCAAAAAGTATTCTGTCTGGACAGTTCTTAAACTTCCCTGGAAATACTACAGGGAGTGTTGGGTGGCGGGGTTATATTTCTTACTTTACATTTTGATTTACTGCGATACAAAGGAAACGCAAATGCGTTTTATGAACAGTACAGATATACCTCCAACGGTCTTTTCTTAGGTATAGGTTCATCTGGCCAAAACTGGGCCAAAGCATCAAAGTAGGGCCATTTGGGTTCGTACAGGTGGCCCTCAAACAGAGCTCTATCCCTTTTCTGGCACTCCTTCACGAAGTACGTCCTGAGGTTCTGTATCTTTTTGCCCACTTCTTCCGCTGGAACAAAAGACATGTGTGTCCTCCTGCTCTAAAAAATAGTTCCTTACAGAAATATATACCGAATACTGGATGACTTGAGATGAAAAAGACTGTGCGTGCGTGCGCGTGCGTCTCTGTGTGTGTGACCTACGATAGTAAAGAAATAATTAACACTTCGTTCAGAGGCTGTGTTGCCTTTCTGATGATAGGGAGACAAGTAAGACGAAGGACAGCGATGCTCACAGATCAAGATGGTGCGGATGTAGGGAAAGTGGGGTGAGTGTTGAGGAATGGGGTGGTAAGTAGAGACGGGGTGGTGAGTAAAGACTGTGATGAAACACATAACACAAACTACAAAAACCTAATAGGAGCAATTTCTCTTCTATCTCCTCTCTTCTCTCTCATTATTTTTTACTCGTCTGTCCCTCTCAAGTCATTTTTTTTATTCCTCTCATTCCTTTCTCTTTCTCCCTCTCCCCACCCCAAAACTGTCACTAGCACACTGAATTCATTATCATCTCACTCTCACCTGCTACCCCCTTTCTTGCTCGCTACCCTTCTTCGCGCATTTTGGTAGTTGTCTCTCCAGACAGAGCGTCTAAGGGATGTGGTTTAAACGTCTTTATTTTAAAAGTCACGTTTTCAGCATTTATGCATTTAGCGATTGGTGCAACAAGAGAGATTTGAAAATCTGGTCGCGTACAACTTAGTTTACACACCCTTGAATTTTGTATGCTGCATACAGTTAAGATCAAATCACTGAATACAGCGAAATACAACATTCTTGCTCTAGACTTTGAATAATTCTTAAAACTGAAATCCTTTTACGCAGGGTTTTCCTATATGCGATCCACTTACACAAAACCCGTTCCTATCTTTAATTCTCCCCGAGCAGTCCAAATTTCCCCATCATTCTTAAAACAGTATCTAATTAAGTGGAATCCATCCTGATGGAGTAATTAAGTTAGCGGCATTCCTTAACATATGAACATAATTATTCCATCGATTTGGAGTAATAACAATGGGTTCAGCGACAGAAGACAACTTCTTGAAATACGTCTCTGATTTCTGTTGTTTTGAGTGGCCTCCCTTTGACAAGTGGCTTTAGTCTCGTAACGAAATGCCACCTGCCTGACAATCGAGCAATTGGAATTTATTTTGCAATATTTTGCAAACTGCAACCAAAGCTGTCTCGCCGTATTGTGGAAAAAAGCTGTGAACTGTCCTACATAACCGTACACTTCGTATTCTCGCGTGAATTGCGGTAATGTTTGTAAGCAAGAAACAGGGAATCGGGAGTTCTTTATCTCGTCTTCTCTCCCTCGTTTTCCCAGCCAGACAGCCAGCCATCCAGACAGATAGACAGACACAGAGAGCCAGACAGATAATCTCAGTGTGGCAGCTCGAGTCTTACAAGTAAGGCCGACCATCTTGCTGAGGTTGACCTTGAGCTGGTTCCGCACGTCCTTGTTGAGATAGTCCCGATGATTGCGATCCCACAGTCCCGGCATGGTGCGCATGAGCTCAATGAACCGCATAGTTGTTGAATAGTTCATAGTCATTGTGCACGCCGAGGTCTGCCTGCCTGCAGGAAGCAAGTCATACGTACCGGAAGAATGTGCAGCCTGTTTCGATCAGTCTTGCCAAGGCAAGCTTTTGTCAGGGTTCGAGAAAAACCGCCTGAAAGGGAACCTATAAAGTCCACAGAATCAAACGCACAAACTGTAGGGCTGGATCTGACAAGGTACTAGGACAGCGGTAAAAAAATGTACTAAAATTGCAAGCATTAAAATCAAATGTATAATTAGCATTGAATGTGGGGAATACTATTCCGAATAGAGTCTTCGCGAAATAGTGAATGTACGTGTAGATCTACACATTTATACAAAAATGCGTACAAAGGGCGGACTCGCATAGACGCGAACAGTTGAACAAGCAGAATATCCTAATAATAGCTCACAGACATGCATTCTACAAATCAAAACACGTACTCGCGACGCGACGCGACTCGATACGATGCGATAACCTTCACTGATACAGGCTTCTGGCTCATAAGAGCACGTGAGAGCGACAAAACGCTGGCGTGTCTGCTCCATTTGATTGCTGACAACACTTCGTTCTGTGAGCCATCGAAACCAGCTGCGCTCGCGTGCAGCTTAACCAGCTGCAAACAGGCGCCCGGATTCGGGCACTGCGTGTTCTGAACGCGCCCCTACCGACTGCGACCTAAATACGTCGCCGACTGTAAGTTAGCAGACGACAGAGACATTCAGTGGATCCCCCAAACCAAATAGACTTTCTCCACCAAAGGTGCATCTTACGGAGATCTGTTTATCCAAATACATGTGTGTGCCGTTTATTGCTATGCTAAAGTGATTTCAGTCGAAAACTTCAACGCTTCATCTTGGATAAATCGCATAACAGCGGCCTCGGGGATCCAGCGGAAAGAACCGATGAGAAAGACATCATGGCGGAGATCAGAAACTCAATTCACCCAAATTACACTGAAAGACTCCACAAAATAAGCTTATCAGACGATAAAGAAGAGCTCATAGACTTTCACAAAATATGCCTGAGTTAACAGTTATTGAAAGCACTTACGTGTATGCCAATTCTTCGGGTAAGGATTGTGACGAACGTTCGGATGCGCACCGATTCAAGGCCGCGCACTCCGGCGAGCAGAGGTCTAGTTCAGACAGACTGGCTCGCACTGCACAGCGCGACGCTCGACTAGGCTTGTTGGCGGCCAGAAATAGCACCGATCTCGGCTTGGCTTGCGTCCGCTTGCTTCGTCGGCCAGCTCAAACCACCGTGCGCAAAGAGGTCAAGGGGTCGGGCTGTGGTGGATTAGTATAAACTGCTGGTTGTACGTACCCGTATGTAGTGTGGCATGGAGAAAAGAAATATTATAACGATAGGGAATTTTCAAATGACTTCCCCCACTATCCCCACCACCACATTCGGCATAACTTCTTGCACATTTTTTTGTGGGGGGGGGGGGTAAATATCCTCTGCCAAATGTCAATATGAAGAGGGGGAAAATACGAACTTTCTTGTGTGTATACTACGTACGACTACTAGATGTTTGAAATTCCCCTATCCTTTTTTTTCCTATTGCCATCTTCCCAGTTATCTTCCTCCATTTCACAAAACAGTAGTAACGTAGATCATTTGGGTGTATCCATACTTTCCTCCCTCAAAACTAATCCGCACCTTTATTATTTATTTTGCTGGCAACACATAAATATGTGGTTGGAATAAAGAGAAACTGATTTGTGAGTCGACGAAGTCAACGATTTGAAGTATAACCTTTTCCTCAGGACAGTTACACAAGAAGACAGAAATGCATAACAACACAAAGAACATTTACATCTGTAAAGCAAAACCCTCTATCGTGTTTTCATAACCCGAACTTATAACTGGTCCGAAGCTTGATTACTACAGCAAACAGAATAGAAACGATTGCAGATAGCTGGCATGAGCGGATCGTTTTCTTGTAACCCACTAGCTTATGAGTGGAGTGCATTGTCTAACCCTGGAGAACCTGTGTACTGTTAGCTTAGAGGTATCAACGCGTTTCCACTCTCGCAGGAAGAGACTTGGTGGAAGGGTGCCGGTGAGATGTTATCTGGGATAGAGTCCGGACCAGATAAACAGCTGTCAAAACTAGATATTGCTGTGCCCCATGCGGTTACGTGGATAATTTGGTGATGCACATGTCTGTGTGGAGTGTGAGCCAGATAGGAGAGAAAGAAGAGAGAAAGAAAGAGCGATTAAAAGAGGGAAAGAGAGCAAGGAGAGGAAAGTGAAGGAAGAGACAAAGGGGGAGAAGAGAGGGGGAGAGGAAAGAGATATCTCAGAAGGTGGGGTGTGAGAGAGAGAACCTACATTTACTTAGATAATATATGCTGCTGTAGGGTACTTGTGTGTACAGACAGTCGGACTTGTACATTAATCTGTCATTTATTACTCAAGATAAGTGCGAGTTGCTAGCTCTGGGCGTCAAAATTTAAAGCACAACATTCCTACCCCCCTCTCTTGCCCTCGTTTTGCATGGTAAAAGATAAATAGTCCTTACTGTGACACCACAAGATGAATAGAAAAACGTCATGACAAATACCTATCTTTTTCTTATAGATCACATTTTTGTAAATATTCACGGGTGGTCTTTTTGTGGTTAAGCCCAGCTCGCTTTGCAGTCTTCGAGAATGCTATATGTTACCCTGGCATACGTTACTGTTTTGTATGTCACGCTTATAAGGTAAAACCCAGGGCACGAAAGTGTTAGAGATTTTCTCCTTTAGTGGGGACAGAGTTACGGGCCTTTCATGCGGTGTGATGTTTAACGATTCGGCAGGATTTGTGCGAATTAAGCGACACTTATTGAGATACATAACTGACATTCATACTTTAGCAAGAAATGAGTAATAGTAGGTTAATTATATATATTTCATATACATGTCAACATAATAACATCGGCTAGGGAGTTATTTAACAGTCTAGGAACGGTTTGTGTTAGTGTTGGTGAGTCCTCACTTTATTGAAACTTGTCCTTAGACCCCCGCCCCTCCTCGCACACTGGAATAATGAGGGTTTAATGTACAGAAAACCAATATAAATCTTAGTGAAACTAGTAAAATCACGTTAATAGGTCACTGATTTAAAAACAAAACAGTAGGGAAGAAAACATCTGGATTTGAATGAGGCTACAACATTAGTAACAAACAGCTATTCGTTCTGACGTTGGTTAATATGCAGTATACATTTAGCAGGTGCAAGAACTAATTCGTCTGTAACAGTGCTTATTAATGACCGATGCATTATTTTAGAGAAATCAGATGAAATATGATTCTCGTATGGGGCACACGTGGACACGTGTGCGGGCATGCACGCACAAGCGCACGCCACTCATTCACACCTGTAGAATTGCACCCACGCGCGCGCACACACATACACACATGAACGCATACACAAGACATGACAAACACCCGCGCATAAACATCGATTTTCAGACATCTGTCAGCAGCCTGGAGGGAGGTGTCACCTGCGGAGGGCCATTCAAGAAGCGGAACATGTGCAGTGCCAGAACATTCACTCACAGACAGGCGCCTCGCCTCACAAGTATTATGAGACAAAGAGCAGACGCCAGTCCCTGACTAGGATCGGTTCGTGCGATATTTATGTCTTCTGTCCCAGTCAAATGTAGCAAAATCTCTGGTTAAAATCTCTTGCTTATTCTCAGACTTAACACAGCTTAATAAATTGCATAAAATAAAACAGAGAAAAACCGCAGTAATTCAGTCAACGCACCAGTGTTGTATTATGTGAGAAAAGAATTTTGATACGCTCTGCATGCCTAGCAAGTTACACAGACATGGGACCTTGGCAATGCTGATTTCGACCTGTCAGCATTATTAAAAGAATCTTCTGCAAACAGAGTGCTAACATGATGGCGCTACAGATCCAGCAGATCTCGCTGACAGTCGGGATGCATTCTAATCGCCAACTTTCTTGATCTCCAATCGTCTATCCAACAGCTTAGACTGTTCCAACGGAGCCCTCAGATACTTGGTTGGCTGTTGGTTGCATAACGTCCAACCGCAAACTATGTGCGTATCAAGACGGTGCTGTTTAGACAGCGCGCTGCACACGCGGGACTGCTGTCGCAAAACAGGCATCAGACACCCCCAGTCACATTATACTAACACGCGGTCAACCAGTCCTAGTGCTGATCTCTAAAGTGCCAGGCGTATGTCAGGGCAGCAAATCTTATGTATGACTTGGCCTGGGTGCGAACCACCGACCTCGCACCTCGATGTCTGACGCCTTAACCATACACTACAGACCACCGAGGCAGTCTGAGCTCTCAGATATCCGAAATCCAATAAGCAACGCTTCTCGACACGATTAAAGACTACCCAATCGTGTTGGTGCCTAGAAGAGGGTGATATGAAATGTTCCGATAGAGAACGGCTTCAGTTTTCATTGGATTTATTTAATCTTTTTAATCAGTACAATACAATAACATACCCAAAATGCAATAATGCAGTAAAGTACAGTACAAGAAATTCATACACGTATTACTAACAGTAAAATATTACTAATAAAAATGCACTAGATTGATACACAAGAGGTAAGATTTACAAGAAAGTAAAGTGTCTTTTTTCCAACACATTTTTCAAGTTTTACCAACACACGGCATCTCTTTTCTTTCACGAAGGAATTTGTGCTGTCAATATTCAGAACTGAACTTTCAGAAAAAACCCACACTCATATGGTATACGCAAAGGCCGAATTGCTGGGGAAAATACCAAGAAACGTACGTGTGCACCACTTGTTGGGCTGGACATTGACGTTGCTAAAGGTCTTTGGTTGGTTGATGTCACGTCTGTGCGAGTGTTCGAACGGGCACGAGACTTAAGTCTGTGTTACTTTATTCATGCACTCAAAATGTCAGTGGGGACTGCACGAGTCGAGGTAAAGAACCAGACGAGTCCAGCCACCTGTAATGAAGATATACGACATAACCTGGTCAGAACGGGACAAAAAGTCTCTGGGCTGGCTTGTAAGAGTGCTCTTAGCGTAAAGGTGTACGTAAAATACATAGGGCGATGGGCTTTACGACCGCTTTTATGACCAGAAGTGGAGAAAAGGACACTCATGCAAGCCAGCTCAGGAACACGTACACATTCTCGCTGCAGTCTCATTAAGGAAAAAGTTGAGGGAATAAGCTCGTCAAACGAAATTTGATTTTTAAAAAACTTTGCTGCATACAGTTAGATTACTTCCGAGCAGCCTTCAATAGCTGCTTGAACTAATATTTCCAAGATTCGTTCTGCATTTCAGCCTAGATTGCTATCTTCATGCATAGAAAAGAGAGTTCGGTTTGAATGTGTGATTTAAACGTTTGCTTGAAGGCTTTGGATAATTGATAGACCAAGGCGAACACAAGCAATTCTACTTCGTTCGGCAAACAACTACGACTACAACTGTGTGCTGACACCGACAGTGAGATCCTCAACGTCATGCCCATCGATGTCAACTGCATGCAGCAATCTATAGTGACAATAACAAGTATCAAAGGAGCCATAGCTTCTCAACTTGCTAGCCTCCACACTAGTCGGTAGATCTGCATATCAGAAGCGAGAACATGCAAAGGTGTGAAGATTGTTTTGTTGATGCACATAATCTCAGTTTATATTACTCCTTACTTATGAAATTTATATCAATATTACCATTAGTTTAGTCATAACAAGCAAGTAGTAATTGAGTCCTTAGCAAAGGGTGTCTGTAGGGAAGGTGAATATATATACACTTAGTCGCGAAATGAGTTTATCAAGAATTCATTTTAACTTGCCCTGTAAAATCTAATTCTAAATTTTGTGCTATGTAGTGGTTGCAAATATGTTACTGTATGCTGAATTTACGTTTAATAAATTTTATGTAAATTTTATTTTTTTTATGTTTAGAACAAAAGTGCTTTATTCTATTTAGCAGGGGTGACAGTATGAACTTATTGTGTCAGCAAAACAACTTCAGCATTACCACTGCACTGCTAACATTTACATGCTTTTCTTTGTCTGCTGGTTTTAGTCACTACTAGGAATAGTATATGAATTACCACTTTTACCCAGTCACAATCAAACATTAATTAAATTTATAGTACTAGCTGATTTAATTTTTAGTTTGCACAAGAGTGAAAAGCAGACATAAATTTTATTAGTGTATATTCAGGCATGATTTAGGAGTGGGGTGGGGGAGAGAAGGAACCTGAGCTTCAGAAATGTTTAAGTAAAAACTTTGTGTTTGCCTGATGTGTTCAATTTATTACTTTACCTAAAGCATAGAGCCTGTGAGTATAACAAAAAGAACATTAGTTATTGATGATAGTCATTATTTTCCAGCAACAAATGTCAAATCCATCAAAGTCCCATCTGTCGCGGTTTTTCTCTGTCGTGTCTAGGGGTATGGCGCTTTATGTGTTTTACTACTCTGCTCGTTCGACTCGAGTTATCACAACATAAAAATGTGTCAAGAAGGGGGAAACTAACACTGCAATCACTACCTAATTTCCTCAATTTCTAACCGGCTCAAGCCCCCACCCCCTTGCTTGTCACGTGCACAATTTAACAAAAGCAGGCAACGATAATACACTACTCTATTTATTTACAGTTACTCCAGAATATTTCACTACACAATGAATGATGCTCCACTATACATCTACTGGTATACGTAGAACAATCACTCGCACTCTCATACGTTCATCCCAGCGCTATCCGTATCTACACACACACGTTATTGACCGGGTTATGAATCAACTACAGTACCGATACTTCACTTCGGTAAACACAAGGAAACACTGTATCCTTTCTGAACTAAACCTCTCTGAATATGACGTCGCGCCGACGTCTTAACACCAATAAGATCGACCGAACGATCACACAAGAACAAACCGATAAATCAACCCGTATGATTTACTACCGTCTAAGTTTGCCTAACTTATCTTCGAGCTACGGTCGTGTCCTACACTGTACGTAAACTCACATTCACGATGCTGGATAGGAATACCGCAGACGCCACGTCTCTCAGCTCCACCATCACAACACCGGTCCGAAATGCACTACTGGTTCGCTATCTACGTCGCGGTTAATGGCTGTACTCGTAGATCCGACCTCGCTGTTCGACACTTGGCGCTCAGCATACGACTTTTGCAAACGGCAATCGGCAATCGGCACTCGGCTGGTTATATAGCCAAGAGTGCGGTCTTACCAGAAAAGCCTAGCAGTTCCGGATGGTGGTCTATAACCTGCGGAGGGTGGTTCGCCCCACCTCGCACTCAGCCGGCTACCCTCCCCCCTACACCGCGTTCTCCAGCTGTTTTGGCGAGCCAATCGGGTCGCCCGTAACAGTTTGTTCTACCCCCTGATTGGTTAGGGCAACTAGACGCCTGAAACTCGCAACACCATCAACCTCTTTGTGATAGCAATGTTACCAAGATGTCATGGCCATGCGATTGTATTGGTTACCACTAAAATATAAACAATTCTTTTACAAGCTTGTAGATAGACAATGTACAAGCTTGAACATAAAGAGCTTCACTTATCTTATAACACTTCACAAGCCCTTTTGTTTTCATTAAAATGCATGTTATTTGTGCTTTTATCGCCACCTGCTGCATCAGAAAACATTCAAATGCAGGTACATTTGTGAGATTTATAAATCTATATACATATATTCATATAAATGTGGTGAAAGAGTCTATATAAAACACCTGCCACATTCAGATTTAGTTAAAATCAGAAATTATATTGTGTTTTATTAATCTAGTTTAAGCATGTACATATCTGAGGACTATACAAGCATACTTGACACTTTAGTACCGTTTAGCTGAGTTTAAGTGTGATCAATACAAGTTGTTTTATTGACAGATCAGATGTTTGCGTGTGGCGCCGATTTACGTTCAAGTTAGCTGTTTACGTTTGCGAGAGTAGGCGAACAGAAACGGAGAACGTTTGCCAGATCTGGACGTGAGGGTGAAATGCCGGTCTTACGTTCGTCATTGGGTTTCGGGACTACACCTTATCACGACCTATGTGATCCCTACGTCACGCCCCATAGCAGTACTTTTAGGGTCTGTTGTCCTGTTTAAAATAAATCTAATAAGAGTTTTTGAACTCGCAAAGTCTGGGAAAGATAAGCTGAGTATTGAAAAGTTAGGCTGACCCGAATATAAAATTGGCTGGCAGGGAACATCAGGACTTTGCTGAGAGAGGTTAATGACTGATCGCTTTAAAACCGGACTGTTGATGCCTTCAACCTTGTTGTCGTGCACCACGATGCTCCCGGATGACAAGCTATCGGGTCACACCTAGGCCAGAGAGGACCACTTGGCTGTCGCGAGCTTTTGTAGATCCTCTTCCTGTCTTAAGGCTCATTGGCCGTGTGTATGTTATGCGCACCTTTAAGCAGGAACAGGACAAGGGTGGGTGTTGCTTAACGTCCAACCGCAAACTACTGTAGATGCATATCAGGACGGTGTTGCTTAGACAAAGTTTACGTGCTGCCATACGTGGTGACTGCACGCTGTCGCAACACGGGCTTCAGCCCCACCCAGTCACATTATACTGACACCGGGCCAACCAGTCCTAGTACTGTTCCCTATAGTGTCAGGCGTCTGGCAGGGCAGCTACTAGGTTGCCAATTTTTTAGTCATATGATTAGGCTGGGGAGCGAACCACTGACCTCTCGCCTCGGAAGCGGACGCCTTAACCACTAGACCACCGAGGCGGTCAACAAGAGACAAGAACGCTAATGCAATCCAACCCAGGCAATGTCCAAAACACAGCTGGTACAAACTGTGTTCGGGCGTTGCTAGATAGGTCGCTATCCGCCTGGATGTGACCTCTCGTTCCAGATACTCGCATAGTTTCCGAGGCAGAGCCGGTGGCACGCATGAGCCCAGCTCCAGCCGGGTTCTGAAGTTGAAATAAACTGGGGACGTACTTCAAACCACAGACGTGTACATCTATAACGGACTGCTGGTCCTGTGACATCTGCAAACACTCGACGCATCCTGACTCTTCTTGTAAAACACTGTCGCTAAGAGTCGGTATTGGGGGTGGGTGGGTAATGTGCCCGGGCGGAGGATTAAATGGCCCAGCACGCGCGGTGTTTTTTTTTTAAAAGCACAATGGGAGATAACTCCAAACAGATACGCTGAGAACACCGCAAGAAGCAGCTGTAGGGTGGCAATCTTGCGGCCGCAACAGGTGGGGGAGCCCATAGCACAAGAGCGGAAGCGAACTGCTGAGCAGAAAGAGAGGAGCCGAATCAAACATGCCGAAGCCATCCGACCGCTGGCGCTGGGCTTGTTGCGTCTGGCTCTTGCTTCTTGGCTGCTGGTGGAGGCCTGCGGACCCATTAGCAGTGCCAGAAGTTTCGAAATGGCTAGACGAGACTGCTCCCAATGCTACGAGGCTGATCGGAGATCTGACGAGGATGAAATGGGGCTTTTATCTCAACAGCACGCGTGGCATCGGAGAGGCAATGGTGAGTTTAAAAAGTGCTCAGTTAGTCTAGTTGCTCCATAGCGACAACTAGACCCTGCGGGACGTGTCTTTTGTGAGTCCATCTGAGGTCACACTGTTGATTTTTCCTCTCAATCTATTGCATTAGTAGACCTCCATTAATTGTCCCATTTTTAAAGCGGATAAATCTAGACATAAATATGCATGTTTAATGCAAACTTTCATCTCCATGTTATCTGACAAACGAAACCCTTTCCAACAAATTATCGGGTTCAGGCAGACTCACAGTAAATTATAAGAAATAGCAATATGCGTTAAGAACGGAGTCCTGGTTTAGTAAACAGCAAAGAATAAATATTAAAGTAGTATTTAGTTAACAGTTAGAGAAATGAAAATAATGCATGTTTGTAAACGACAGAATTTGCTTTAAAAAAAAATTGATGCTAGTACTTCGGACAAAAGCAAACATGTCCCCTCTCCCCTTTATCTCTTCCTCCCTCCCTCCTTCCTTATGCGTGGATGTGTGTGGTTTTGTATGTGAATCACTGTACGCGCACATGTTTGCGTGCTTGCTCGTGCGACTGTTCAATGCATGTATCTGTGTGTTCTGTATTCCTTGCGTGTTTCGTATTACTAGAATTGTTTTGCTTTACTTCTGTTTTCTCTTGTTCTCCGAATAGTAATATGACCCGTTTAGGATAAAAAGGTCAGCCGTACCTTTTAACCCACTTTTCACTGAAATAATAACACAGGAATTGTTTTTAGAAACAGACTACAGGCAGCGGGCTTGCTGTTCCCTGTATTTTGTAGGAATGCAGGCAATTGCGGGTACCTGGAATATAAAATAACGTTTTTCCTGAAAGCCAGAGTCTGTTTACTAGAAAAAGACGTTCCACCATCCCAGAGCAGTAAAAGTAGATTAAAATCTTGGGCCATTGTTTGTCGGTGTATTTGTTACTCAGACGATCGGAATTATCTTTATACACTCTATTTTCTTTCTCTGTTCTCTCACGTTACTTTTCCTATGACTCACTTGCTCGCTTGCTTGCTCGCTCGCACGCACCAACACAAGCACATATGACATATTATTGTAATATTTATTCAATAATATATGTAAGAGTCTCAGTGAGATTATTTTTACGTCATCCGATGTCTACCTGTTTTCTTTTACTGCATGGGTTTTCAAGATTAACTTGCATGTGCTGGCATAGTCTATGGCTATTTTTTCTCTCTTGACAAATATTTTGTGACGCTACTCGTCCCTGACGTCTTTGTTCGTTTTGCAGTTGCATAGATTCAGAATCGGGTTATACTATGTTGTTTTCATACAGAACACAGCTGCATGGTCTTTGTGGAACTGGACGGCAGAAGTGAGAAAGCAAATACCACGAGTTACCAACGACACTGGCTTGAAGAGACAAGGTGAATTGTGGGACAACATATTGAGACAAAACGCCCCAGAAAGATGGGTAAGCATTATAGTACTACACTGTAGGTAAGAGCAAGAATTAGGTTGTAGCTAAACGTGAGAACTCACCAGTGGATACAAAGTGTACAATTACACTGTCTGTTAGCGTTAGGACTACAGAATGGGTACAAAGGGTTAGAACTATATGGTGGATATAAAGCGTTAGAACTACAGCCTGGTTATGACTTAATGCTACGTGGGGATGGAGTGGAAGGGCTATATAACAAAATGAGAGATGACACACGTGCAGCTAGCATTGTTCGTTTAATCGTTGGAAATAGGTGACTCATTAATTTACGGTGGCTTAGCACGTAAAGTCGAATGCAGTTCTCACACAGCGAACGGTGCACGTGCCCTGTGGGGTTAACAAAACCTCCACAGGCTTGCGGCGCCCAGGTGCCAAAGGTGAGATGCATCAGAAACAAGCAGTCTGTGACTCAAGCTGTTCCGAGACTAGAGTAGGCACCTGTCAGCAAATCACGAATCGTAGTGTTTAGGTAAGCAGACCAGCTTCGCACGCTGCAAACAGCATATACCAGAACTCTGCGTGGTGGGTAATTGTTACAACTACACGTTTGGTATAAAGAGTGAGAACTATAGGCGAAGGTAGGGGATAGAACTAGGTGGGGGTAAGGTGCAAAACGTTATGGTCGCGTGGCTTGCCCCACTGTTTATCACATACAGTGTATATCCTCTCTACTTTGGCTGCTTTAATTTCTTACACTCAGCTTCCTTTGCTTCCGCAAATAAAAAGTTAAATTGAATTTCACAAGAATTTCAAAACAAAGATAATCGAACTAATAAAAAAACTGGCTATTAAAATTGTCTTTGAGGCGGAAACATAGTACATGTACTGACAAAGCATTTCTTCTTTCCATTTTGCTCTATGGGACAGTCTGTGCCTGTAAATGTCAGCACGACAGTGTGTCTGAATGTCTGCATTCCCTTTTCTCCACTTTCCTCGCCGTCATGCTCCATCTTTGTGACTGTCCCGGTGTGTCCGCCTGAGTTCCGGAGTCCCGGAGTCCCGAAGTCCCGGAGTCCCGGAGTCCCGGAGTCCCGGAGTCCCGGCCTAACTATTATCTCTGGTGTTCGCTTTGAACTGACTTCAAACCCAGGGGTGGCTTGCATTGGTGTTCTTATTCCTGTTCATACGTAAATGTGCACGTAACGTACACTGGGGGAATGGGTCGTATGACCAATGTTATGCAAGCCTGCCCTGAACCCGAATGGTGATTTTCTCATTACTTTCTCTGACAGCTGCTGGAGCAGCGGATGGTGGCTGAAATTACAGCTGCGACCCAGCACGTCCTTGGAGAACATGGCAAGTCACCAATTTTCTTCGTTAGCTTGGATGGTTGGTGGTTTGGTTCTTTAAGTCGGGTAGCTGCACACCCAGTTTGTGCGTCTTTCTTTAGATCAGGGGTTTGGACGACATGTGTTAGGCTGCATGCAAGAACATGTACTCGCTCTCAAACTTTAAACTTTTAATTTTTTTATTTTTACAGCTAATGTTGCTGGCAGTGTCGATGATGCATGAGTGTCGTTGTTATCTTGTCGTAGACGATGTTAGTTGTATGTTGATTACGTAAAGAGCTCCTGACATTCTTGAATGACGAAACAATTTTGGACATGAGTGCAACTCATGCGTAGGTGCCTGCGCGCGCCTGTGTGTGTGTGTGTGTGCGTGTAGGCCCGCGAGCACGTTTGCACCAAGTAATTTCATCCACTTATGTATGAACGGGCAATCTGAACCTTTAACACGCACTCTGCAACAGACACGCACGTAAGGAAGTAGGTAGGCGATTCCATTTGTCGGCACAGAATGGAACACGATAAGATTTCCACAACAGCCCGGATTGTACAACGCTGGCTCTCCGTAATCAAGGGTCATCCTTGTCAGACAAACAGTTACGATTATCGTTTCTGATGGCAGACGATGACGTCAGCAGCTCTCAGCGCCTCCTAGCGTCGTGGCGAGGTCGACTGGATGCTATCAGCACGAGTGCTGTCGGCCAGACTTACCGGAACTACGTCAACGCTTCCGGATTTAGCAGTGACGGTATGTTTTGGTTTTAGTTATGTGTCTATCCCTCTCTTTTTTCTTTGTTTCTTTCTGTCCGTCCTATAGTTTTTGAAAAAAATATGTCGGTGTCTGTGTGCTTATGTACTTAATATATGTACGTATGCTCATTCGTGATTTCGTAGGGATGGATGGATGGATGGATGGATGGATGGATGGATGGATGGATGGATGGATGGATGGATGGATGGATGAGGGTGCCTGGGCTTGACCATAGCATGATACCGATTTGTAAGAGCTGTATGTGACAGGCTCTTAAGCTAACATTCAGTCTTGGTAGTAACCTGGGTAAGTGGGTGTAGTGTCCTAGTTTACTGTAAGATAACCTGTAGTTCGGTGCTTTGATGAGAATCTTTAGTTTGAGGGATTTTGATTAAATAACTCTACTTTGGTCTTTGAATACGATTATAGATGCGGCTTGATGTCATGCTCGTTGTGCTAATTTTTGTTTACTGCCTGTCTCCGCGCAGATTTCAAGCACCCCGCGATGAGGTCAGAGGTGATCACTCTGTATCGTCATCTTCACGCCTACGTTACAGTGGAGTTGAAGAAAATCTACGGCCCTCATCGGGTGCCGGCCACAGGCCACATCCCCGCCCACTTCGTGGGTACGTGATGCGCCAGTAACATTTCTCCGAAGAAAGAGGAAGCAGTAAAAACGTAATTACTCTGTAATGTAAGACGGAGAGGGACCGCATGCTGACCGCCGACTGATATTTTATGAGATCGTCTTTCAGGTAGGCTGGTAGTTATCTTCAGATGTCCCTAGCATTAGTCTGACGCGAATGTTATCATTTCATCACAGCCGCCACCCACGACTAACTTTTTACACACGGAGTTCTGCGGGGAAACAGGAGAAGATTATACGCGACCCCCGCCCCTCCCACGCGCACCCCACCTCTAACTCCATCTGCACTACCACCTCCGCATTCTTCCGAATCGTTCTGCAAACGTCTGTGCACAACCGAAGGGAGTTTAATAGAGGCGAGGAAGGTGAAGGACGCTAGGTGCTGACGTCAGAACACTGTGGGACTCACCTATATAGCGTCCCCCGTCTTCCTCGCGTCTGCAAAACTCCCCCCTCCCCCCACCGGAGAATAAACATTTGAACTAAATTGTAATTGCGATTGTAACTGAAATTGTTACTATCATTGTACCAATCATGTGCCTGGAATTTTTTAAAATCCCCCCTCTCCCCTATGCTCAAGAAGGCCCGTATCTCTGCTTGCGGCACAGCCTCCACTTCCGGCACCCGTTTAAAATTTAGAATAATTCTGGCAAATGTGCCTCAGAATGGTTGGAAGTGCGTTGGGGGATGGGGGTAGAAGAGCGACGAAAACCTAAGAATTCAAAATGTAACTGAAAACAAACAGCACACGCAGCATTACATTAGCATTCATTTTTGTTAGGCTGTTTGTTTGTTTGTTTGTTTGTTTGTTTGTTTGATTTGAGCTGCACTCACACGCGAGAACACGCAAAGTCTCCAGCGGACAATCCGAGCCACCGGTGTCTGAGCTTGGACACCACTGTTCAGGACCTCGAAAATTTATGGGGATGAATAATTTTTTTATTTCGTTTTTGTCTGGGATAATTGGTGTAATAGGGTGTAATGCAGTGTAATAGTTTTTGTAAATGCCCATTCTGTTCTCGCTGCAGACGGAACTGACGGGGTGAAGTGGGACAGGCTTTACAGACTGCTGCGACCTTTCAAGGGCGGAGAAGCGAGGTTTCTTCCAGAAGAGGTACACAGATTTAGCCCTCACACAGCGTGCAGCTGTTTCTCAGTTTCTATTAATTATTAATTGAAGCAGTGACACAAATAAACACACACAATCAGCTGCATTATTTGTTCTCGTGACAGTCCGTAAAACATTGTCTATTTCTCAAAAATTAGGAGTTTTGCGTCTTATGAAGTTGAAAGATAACTCTACAATATTAACAACTAAATGCGAAAAATAGCTTCGAAAATAAATGATTCATAAAATTATTTTTAGAAAGAAGATACCAAATTCCGTTCGACCCATTATAAGATGACTGTCTTTTCTCTCCTACTATCTTTTCTTACAGGGCTGACGTTTAGTGTTTGAGAACCAAACAATATACCATGGTATATAGTGAAATGGGAAAAGTGTACCAGTTAATAGTAGGCTTTCTTATACAAATCAACAAGACTTTTGTTCAAGGTTGAGGAGCCCACAGGAGGGACCAGAAGAAAGAGGCTGGTGCTAATCTTAATGAAGGAGTATATTTACAACCATGAAATCGCTTTATATGTAAATGACTTTTCTGTTTTGAGCTTTGCCTTTGGTGCAGCCAGTGTGAGAACATAAGTCATGTGACGACGTTGACAGCAGGGTAGGCTGCAGGGACGGATTATGGGGGAGGGGGAAGGGGCCATGCAGAGAGAGAGGCGGATGTTATATAATGGCTATCTGTAGGAAAGTAGAAACGGCTAAGTTACATTCGACCAGTCCGTACTGCCGCTCGGGTGTGTACTGACTTTTAACGTTTTCTTGCCATCCTCCACACCCCAACCCCACCCCACCCCACCCCACCCCAAGAGAACCATGATCAGCCCCTGGGCTGTATCAGAAAACCGGGTTGAACATTTGAGTTAATGGGGCACGCTTGAGCACTCGAATTCATGAGCGGGCATACATGTACTTGCGTCCATAAACAAACAGATATGCACTTTTGCCTATAGTCTCATTCAGGTAGGAGGATAGGAAGGACGGGGAAAAAAGATGTGAGTGGAGGAGACGCGGAGAGAAAGAGAACGAGATAAATTCCTGTACTTTGAGTGTAGTGAAAGAAGCATAGTGCTTTTTTTACATCACGAGAGAGAAAGAGAGAGCTGGGGGCACGGGAGATGAAAACAGAGAGAGAGGGATTATCTAAACCTACAGGAAAACCTGTTTCTTATTATTGTAGGTATCGTCCGTGGAAGACCTTTTTAAAAATGTTGAGGAATTTTACATTTCCCTGGGATTCCCAAGTCTTCCCAGCAGTTTCTGGAAATCTTCTGTTCTTGAGAAAACCTCTGGAAACTCTAGCACTGTTTGTCTGCCTCCTTCGGTCTGGGACTTTTTCAGCGACGATGATTTCAGGTACAGCCAACATCAACCAAAACCAACCAACACCAATACCAAACAACACAACCAAATTATTTTTAAATGTAGTGGTGGTGGTAGGAGGAATGCCAAGGTCAAATACAAATGATAGATGTGGGTTAAGATGAAAACGCAGCTGTTTTCTGAAGTCTTTTCTTAATCGGACGAATGTGTTTCCTAGTTCTAAGAACAGATTGACACTTTTGGTGAAATAGGAGATACACTGCATCCATCCGTCATCATCAATATTTTTCCGATTGCGCATCCATCCATGTTTCTATAGTTTTTGCATACATAATATAAATCTCATCAGAAAGAGACTTGTTGCTGAAGGATAGATTTATAAATTGCTTCAAACGTATTTGAAAATAATCTGAAGATAATGGAGAGGTCAAGATGAGATTTTGTTCGACTCCTTTTTGTGGGAAATCGCTAAAAAAAAAAAAAAGTCACATGTCAAAAGGATGGCCATAGCAGAAACCCTCACCACTGTGACCAATCTTTTTTTTTAAGTCGAAAATATTTCACGTCACAGAGTCATCGCCTGCCTTGAGGACAACAACCGAGACATACTCACAGCGGTGGAGGTGACAGGAGAAGTGCATATCATTAGAAACAAAAGTGACCTCCCCTTCTCACAACGAGCACCGCAGTACGATAGTAGGTAGAATTGCTTTTAGCATGAGAAGGAACAATAACTATAGCACTGCTAATAACATAAAACCTTATATATATATATATCATTATAAAGATTTTGTGCAGTTTTTAGGTTTGAATCACGTAGAATCGATTGAGGATGTACATTTACTTGACTTGTTCCTCAGCTGATAAAACTCTGAGATTAATGTGGTGTAAATAAATTAATAACTGCATGAAATGGTTTTATGATTTGTGATTATGAGCAGAGCATAGTAGAAGGAACAATAGATCAGACTAGGTAGATATTTGGCGGCATGGATCAAAGGATCACTGACACCGTTTTTAAGAAAAGTGCATGAGCTTTTTTTTTAGTCAGGTAGCAACTAGCATTGGAAGCGTAACGATCTTCTTCAAAGCTATTTTGGACTCATAAAAAAAAGTGTTACGACGCGAGATTCTGCAAAAATAATTATAGAAATAGAAGGAAAGACATTTTGTTTCACTTGTCAGTCCTTACAGAAGCCATAAAGGGAGCTTTGTCCTTGGCATTTTTAACGCCTGCACACCTGGCAAGTATGCGCAAGTCTGCCTCGTCGCTAAACGAGTCAGGTGAGGATAGATGCACAATAAGGTGTTTTCCTTCTGAAACAAAATGACTGAGAAATGGTCATATAATTATGTGTTAAAAAAGGAAAGCCATTATATCTGTCCGAGAGAACGACATCAGGAGCAAAACAACAGTTAAAGACATCAGTTTTATTCGTCATCAAACAAGATGAACGATTCCTGCGTACGTGCGTTGTATTTTATTTGTGCTGCTGAGGTCTAGAGTTGTCAGGGAAATTGTCAAATGCTTAGTAATTGAACCTACAAAACCAGTACCTGAATAAACCAACCCCCTTATCTACCTCCACTGTTTATTTAAATGGTTCGTCATTGAGATAAAATAAAAAACTTTTGTGTGGATTGTCGATTGCCAAGCATGTACAGTGATCTTGGCCAATGGTCTAAACTTATTTATTTAGATGAAAAATACTCGGCCACTATCGTCTTGCGTGCTTGGTGTTTGAATAATGCTTGCTGGTAACAGAGACGGAACTCAACTTTATGCTGTTCGCTGCCCTGAGTCGCCTTCCTTCAGTTATGTGGCATCATGTGATTAACCAGTGGCAGGTGGCAGTCTTTGGAGGGGAGATGGTGCCGTCTCAACAGGAGGAACACTGGTGGAAACTGAGGTAAATGTCCATTGGCTGTAAGCTGTCTTATTTGCAAAGTCTGGTCTGTGTCAATACTCATCACGTGGCCCCTTCCTGCGGTTCGACTATGGGCCTCTGGAGGTTCGACTAAAGGCAACTACACACTGGTCGGCTAAAGCCAATGTCGCACGGTATGACAAGCTGATCTCACTACTGCGTCGAACTACAGCGGCCGTCAGGGCTTATGCTCACCGAGGCTGTAGCGAGAATTTACGTCAAAGCGGACGAATGGTCCAATTTTAAAGAAATAAAGTCCATTTTTTTTTATGCACTCGGACTGGTTCTTTATCGCACGTTGTTTTATTTTATTGGACTTTGTCGACCAGTCTGAGTTCGGTTTTAAGCAGAATGTTGGGGCAATCATAAGTGACACCACTGCTACCACACATTGTTGCCGTCATCGTAGGTCAGACATCATCCCTCAAGGCGTAGATATTGGCCCACAAGTAGAGGACATCGGCTCACAACCAACCACTGCTGGGCTTACAAATACATGGCAGCTAGGACAGCGCAGTCCACCGGCAAATTTTCAACATATATATAAATATAAATAAATCTTCGAACTGTAATAGTCATCACATGCGATAGTCGCAAACGTGGTGAGCGTAAAAGGGAGACAAGAAGAGCATGAATTAAATAGGGGGAGATGAGAAGTGAGTGGACGATAATTAGAGGAAGGGAAAGACGGCGGGGGCTGTCGGATATCGGCCGTATTGGAACACTATACATTTACAGTATACCCGTATAACCGCTGCTCGTGACTAAAGTTTCCTGCTCTAATTTCTCTTGTTCAAAGATGCGAACTTGAAGGTGTTTCCCCGCCCGCTGTCGTGCAAGCCAAGGACAGCAGCAGTGTCTTTGCCTCCCCGTCTGTTGTACTGAATGCTCCTTGGAGAAGGTATAGTTTTGTTATCGAAATGCATGTGATGTATGCGCGTGCGTGTGTGTGCGCGTGCGTGGTGCATGTGGATTATTATTATCGTTTTCCTCGACGCGATCGACAGAGACGAGGAGGTGTTCGTGGCCCAGTTCCAGATTCTCCGAGCCTTGTGTCGCATAACAGGACATTCGGGTCCTCTGGCTTCCTGCAACATCCGGGGCTCCCAAGAAGTCGGCGAACTCATCAGGTATAGGTTTCTGTAAAGATAGGACTTAGGAATCGAATTGAACATTTAACCTAGTCATAAAACTCCCCCTTTAACTGATTTTTAGTATGAAAAATATCTGACAAAGCTCAATGTAATGGTTATACGAGAACAAGCGTATATATATATATATACACACTCGCTCAGATTAGTACATAGAAGGAAATGAACGTATAGTTACCCTTTCAGACAAGTGAATCGTGGGTAAGACGGGTGTTTTGGGGGTAAAAAAAAATCGTGTTTGGTGTGTATCACTGGTATTTTGAAATCTCCCCGTTTTGCGTTACAGAAACGTTATACGGCAAGACCGTTCGCTGACAGACTCCGAGAGGCTGCAACAGTTAACCGGAAGTAATGAAACTGATATCAGCGCTGTTCTGGACTTCTTCCGGCCGCTGAGCGACTGGCTGGCCCTGACGGCGGCCTCCGAAGATGAGAATTGGCTGGCGATGTGTCCCGACCCCGAGTCCGGCAAGATCAGGAGCGAGGAGGCCATGAGGGATTTTCTGCGTCGTCATGACAACGAGATTGGCCCACTGATCACGCGGCAAGCAGAGCTAGAATGGACGTACAACACCAACATCACAGACTACAACCAGGAGATGCAGGTACGTTTTGACTGCGCGGAAATATTATAATAATAATAACAACAACAACAACAATAATAATAATAAGAAGAAGAATATAGGATTTATAAAGCGGCAAGTCTTACAAAATAATTCAAGGCTTGCACACTCAGTTCTGCACGTGCACGCCGACTCACACGCAGACACTGGTACATTTCCAAGTAGGCATAAACAGGACAGAATGAAATGTATTATGAGAGAGAGAACTTTTGAAAGAAGAGAATGCAGGTAACTTGCAGAGGGAAGAGGCAGGCTGTTCCAGATCAGTGTTCTGAGGATGGGGGGAGGGAGGGAATTGAAGACCAAAGAGAGTAGGTTGGTGGGAGGAATACCAAATGCACGCTATCTGGTGGAAACACGTTTGAATCTTGTTTACATGTCCAAAGTTAAGTATTAATGAATATTGTTACGTCTGCAGGTCAACGGCAGCTTGGAGCTGGCCCACTATTTGAAGCGCTATGGGCGAGAGGCAGCCATGTTTGACATCAAAAGCATCAAGAACGTGACGCTGTCTCGTCTCATTTCACCCATCGCCGACATCGGCACAGACGCACTCCGAGACGACACGAAACTCAAGCGAGTGAGTTACAGTATGCGACATTTGAAATAGAAGGAGACCAGATAATCCAAGGAATTTTAACTTTCTATATAGTTTGTCACATCACGAGCTGTTTTAACGTGTGTCAGACCTTTGCTTTGGTGTTACCTTTGCATTTGCGCTTAGGAAACCGGAGCTGATCGACATTTTAAAAAGTCTTTTACAATGGGTTTGGTAGCTTTGCAGAGCTGTCCATGAGATTTCGTCTTGAATTGTGTAATCCTAGTCTTGCTATTTTTTTTGTCCTTGTCGTCATATAGAAGTTTACTTTTCCCCTAACGCGTAGTGCTTGGGCTCGCTCCGCACGACCGCCGTTAAGGTGACGACATACGCGTAGGTGGAAACTATTATCACTGTATTACGATTTTTATATGCTTATCTCACAGCATACCGTGGCACGAGCCCCCATCCACCTACAATCTCCTCACAACAAAAGGCATAGCAAAATTCCCTAACACAGTGACAGAAAAGAGAACCTTATTTACAGATAGCGAGTATTTACAGAAAGAATATTAATCTAAGCGCATTAAAGAGGATGACTCCCCGACTTTCTTTCTGGCTGGCTGACATGCTTTTCCTGCCATCACTTGCTTTACTGTCATAACAATGAAGACACACATACCTGTTTCGACGGCACACACACCATGACCACGTTTAAGACACAGAAAACTTTCACCTGGTAGTACAGTTCGCACGACGTAAAGAAATCTGTTCTCATAAAGGGACGTCTCTCTCTGTTGTCCTGGAAGACTGACGTCAGAAAGTCCTCTTGGCTGCTCCGTGTTAGAACCAGACTCATACTGCCGATCTCTCCCTCGTGTCCTTTGCCTCTGGACACAGCTTACTGAAGATGCAAGGGCTCTTACTGATGTCGCAACAACCACCGCACTGTGTGGCGTTTTCAAGGCTGACGTTCGACCTTTGCCTCTGCTTCAGACGGTTGTCTGTCGGCAGCCCCTAGATCTCCCTCCTTTACGTTCTCTCGCCCGGTTCGCGTAGAGATTTCCCACAGCAAAGGAACACATGCAAGAGTCACACACCAGTCTTGGAGGAACACCACAACTCCCCCGAAGAGTACCTTGCGCTAGTCTATTCAAGACACGTGCTTCTGACACCAGACTTCGCGTAAGCCCAGTAGAAAAGGACACACAGCAGACTTCACCACAAGACATGTACGTCTCTTTACAGCAGATCACCAGTAGAAGATTTGGCAGTTCGGACTTCCTGCCTACTACGAGGTCTTTGGTGGCCGACATTACGCATTAACAGTTTCCCTTTGATGTGTAATCTTCCCCTGCCTGCCTAGCTAACCATACCTGACACACGCTTTAGCTATTGTTCCGCTCCCAGTTGTGCCCCAGTGTCAGTAACACCCTACCTCTTGCTCTAGAGCCGGCACCCTGACTAGAGATGTGAACAGGGACCTCTTGACACCTAACCTATGCTCACCCGACTCGGTGATTACGTGGCCGAGCTAGATGGCGGTTAAACAAGGGGATTATAGGCCTGATTGAGGCACGGAGGGCTGTTTATGGGTCAGACCTAGAATATGTGGTGCAATCTCTTTGAACCACCAGACTCAACTCGTGACAGTCCTACTGTCAGTGATGCAAGATGGACTGCCTTTTTTTCACACCACTAACCACTCGTCCCCTGCCCATTTTTAAACTCAAACTCATTTATTTCCTGTTCTGTAATTTTAGTCTTTCCGGCTTCTTCCTTACTGCGCATGCTCCACCATTTGGAAGCCTCGTTTCTGAACAACGATTGTACTGTTTTCTTCAGTTAGCAGTCAGCCTTCATCGACCTCCTGCAACATCTCACGTGACATTGCGCGCGCGTATCTCTCGGTGGAAGATAGGTACAGCGCCACCACTGTGCGATCGGGAACGGCCCCGATAAACTTAGGAGGATGGGAGGAGTGGAGGAGTGGAGTAGGAGTTAGGGATTAAGGGACTAAAGAAACCACGGTCCCCACAGGTGTCTGAGGTTCAGGAGGTTCGTGCACTGGTGGACAGCACAAGAATTTCAATTTTCTAAAAGTACGTGGTCGGTTAGCTAAAACTGCTTTCCGCCCCTGAGGCCGCGCGGAAAGATGAGCAAAACACACGCTCTGTTCTTATTGGTGCTCTGCTTATATACGTATACGTTTGTGAGTGTGTTCGTGTGTATGCGTGCGTGTCTATGAGCGATTTTCTTGAATGCCTTTTGTCCACTTGCAGTTGAGCGAGGTTTTATCCACGATGTTGGAGATCTATGCCAAAGCCAAAGTGTGTTTGTCCTCTGACCTCTGCCTGCCCCTGGACCCGGGTACGTCATAATCATGTTTTCATGTATGGTCGTGAATGTGCGTGTGGGTTTACGCTGGTGCGTGTGCATGCGTGAGTACATGGGAATATGTGTGTAGCCCAGGGTTGGGTTGCATGGGGATTCGTATGCCCTGTTCATACTTAAAGAGGCACGTACATTACACGGAGCGAATGAGCCTTGCGACCGCTCCTTTGATTTTCAGATAGGAACGATTACGTATCCCAGCCCAAGCGTTTGTTTCTTCGGTCTGACGTATAAGAACATACTTAGATGTGCTTAAGTATCCATACGTAGACAGGGGCAGTAAAACTACAGACACCCCAGCAAGCATGCCGACCTGTAAAATGTTGTCCTAGTCAGTGCCGTGATAATGATTTCAGATCTTACCAGCTTCATGGCAAATAACCGAACTTACGACAAGCTGGCCAAAGCCTGGACTCTGTGGCGAGATGAGACAGGTCGCAAGATGAAGGATCTTTACGCCGAGTTCGTGCAGCTGGGCAACGAAGGCGTTCGGACACTTGGTCAGAGCCAGACATAGCCACTTAAGATACCTGTAGGTTCTACTGGCTGGTCAGTCGGTCGACTGCCAGTTAGTCCATATGTAGGCAGAAAGATAGCTAGGGAGGGAGACAGAGACAGACAGACGAACTGACGGATGGATGGATGGATAAATAGACACTGCAGGATTTTCAAAGAAGGCGACACTTTCATTCTTGGATGCGACATTCTTGCTAACGTTTCCATTCTTTTCAGTCCTGGAATTACGAACGTTGTCCAGGATAAACCTTTTTTTTAAACAGGTCACGCGGATATGGGAGAGTACTGGCGCTCTTATTATGAAGATGAAAATTTTCAGGAAGAGTTAGAGTCCTTGCTGCACCAGTTGCTTCCTTTGTATCAGCAGCTGCACACTTACGTGCGAAACAGACTCCGCAAGTTTTACGGCGAAAAGAATTTTCCTGACACTGGCCACATTCCGGCGCATCTGCTTGGTATGCAAGTCTTAAATTGAGTCAGATCTACCCCCAATCCCACCTATTTATCTACCTCCCTTAATTGTATCGAGCTACACTCCTGCACGATAAATATTCCCAAAAATCATATATGAAGTTCAAAAGAAGGATTTGTTAAAACCTTTCATTCACTGCGTTGTAAATAAAAAGTTTTTTTAACTGTATAAATGGTTTTTTTTACCTTGTTTGGACGTGGAAAAGTGAAGCGTAACTTCAAATAATAGATTTCTTAGTTTTTGGAAACTAACTAACAAAGACCATCCAGTATACTAGCGTACATCAGTGATCATTCCTGGCTTCAACTTGGAACTGATATTAATTATTATTAATCATAGAGAGCAATCTAAACCTAGTAACTTTAATGTTGATCACGCTGCGTTATATAAGATCTATATAAAATTACGCATTCTGGGTTACAGTAGGATCAATAACATGATGAACATTATTGACAGTAAATTTAAACTCTTACCAAGAGAGAATTTTCTTGTCATAGGTGACATGTGGGCACAGCAGTGGAACAACATCCTTGACCTTGTTGTGCCATTCTCCAAGAAGGAGAGCGTTGACGTCACGGATGAAATGGTTCGCCAGGTGTGGTGTGGCATGCTAAGGAGGGAGAGAACATGAATGACGATAGTGTTATGGTGTCCCGAATATTCTGGCCACTCGCTCCAGTTCTAGCTGTTTCCTCTTCTTCCCTCTCTTTTGTCCTTTCCTCCTGTCTCTTTTGACTTCCTTTC
Organism: Lanistes nyassanus; assembly: GCA_004794575.1. Taxonomy (NCBI): domain Eukaryota; kingdom Metazoa; phylum Mollusca; class Gastropoda; order Architaenioglossa; family Ampullariidae; genus Lanistes; species Lanistes nyassanus. The sequence goes on along the minus strand of SMGT01009873.1, from coordinate 73,228 downwards.
TGATCTGCGTGCGTGCGTGTGTATGCATACGTGTGTCTGTGTGTGCGCGTGCTGCGTGCGTGCTGGCGTGCGTGAGAGAACGAGAAAGAAAAAAGAGAGAAAAGAGAGAGAAAGTGTGTTTCTGTGTACTTTTGAGATTTTAATCGTGTACGTGAATGCGCTTGGATACTGAACGTGCGTGGACGCACTCAAAGTTCTGATGCCGAAAAGGGAGAGAACTCTTATTGTCGGGGAAAAAATCACTGCTTCAGCTGGAATCAAAACATTCTCTCGTGTCTTACTGAAGTTATTCTTACAGTACTGTTAATGCTGGCATGATCTTCCTTTGAATTTTTGCAGAACTACACAGCAATTCAAATGTTCGAGAAGGCCGAGGAGTTCTATTCATCTCTCGGACTGCCCAAGATGCCGCCGGAGTTCTGGAATAAATCCATGATCGTACGTCCGGAAGATGGCCGCGATGTCGTCTGTCATGCTTCTGCCTGGGATTTTACCAATGGCAAAGATTTCAGGTTTTAAAAATATGAAATTTTTTTTCCAGTAAAGGTGATATAAGCAGCGACTGCCACTACCCAGACATTGTTTGACGATGCTGCCAACGATCATTGTGATGGTGGTAATAGTGGTGGTGGTGGTGGGGGCGGATAACTCCAATAATTCTACTCCTATCGTCTGTATTATCACTGCTGCCACTATTTCCATTAATACCACATCCTCTGCTGCTACCACCACTTGCTAAGAAACACGTGAGGAAGAGGAAATGAAAATGAGGAAGAGGAAAACGAAAGAAAGAAGAATTAATGAAATAATGATGACAAGTGCAAAAGTGAATTGCATTTAACTATGAGGATAGCGAACTATTCTTTTATTTTGAGATGCTGTAAATAACTACCTGATCAGAAATTTCCAAATGTCCCCGGCTGCATTGCTGGCCGCAGGATCAAGATGTGCACTGCTATAACCATGGACGACCTGGTCACCATTCACCACGAGATGGGTCACATCCAGTACGACATGCTATACAAGGACCAGCCCCTGGGCTTTCAGGGAGGAGCCAATCCAGGTATCGGTGACCAGTAGCTCGTGGCCACCGTGAAAGCTCTTGTCGGATGTTACTGTTTGAACCAGACATTACGTTTTAAAAATTACTTGTAACTTTATGACAAAGAAACACTCAACTTTATTTCAGACCTGGAAGTCAGGTTTTAATTACTTTTAATTGATAGTTGTGCTTTAGTATAGGACAATGCTGGATGTATTCAACTGTCGTGGCAAAAGGACAGTTGTTATGGATGTAGGCCGGCCTGAATAAGGATTCCGTTAAATTTTGTTGACTCAAACCTGTTCCGCAGAGTGTCGAGTAACGCTTGTAATTAAGGACTGTCTTTAGTAATGAATCAAAGAGAAAATTTTAGCTAGAACCAAAGGCAGTCCGATGACGATGTAAGGAAACCTCCATTGCTTCCTCATCTTGACGTCATCATCCGTTCTTTCGCCAGGTTTCCATGAGGCTATCGGGGATGTCATTGCTTTGTCTGTTGCGACACCCGAACATCTTTCTAAAATAGGTCTACTGTCCTCTGATGTTCGTGACAATGGTCAGTTTCCAGTGTGGCCTTTTGGTGGCCGCAATACACGTAGTTATCTCTATCCAACCCCTTCTGTTTTTTCTTATCTCCATCTAGTCTTGATCCAGCCCAGGCGATCCATTCCAGGCAGATTTCTGATCTCGTGCACATCCCCCTACTATGTTATGGATATAATTAATTCACTACTTGTATAAATATTGTTTCAGTGTAAATTTACCGAAGTGGATATAAAACTTTACAACGTACAATAAATCTCCCAAGAAATGTTACTTATCAGTGTAACTGCAACGCATGCTGTCGAATATTGAGAGTGCCTCTTCGTGTTTCATAGATTCTAAAGATAAACTGAAATGCATATTCACAGAAACTGACATCAACTTCCTCTTCAAGACTGCTCTAGAAAAAGTGGCTTTTCTGCCCTTTGGCTATCTGATTGACCAGTGGCGATGGAGTGTCTTTGCTGGGGAGACAACTCCCGACAACTACAACAGCAAATGGTGGGAGCTGAGGTTTGTGGACTTTATGTGGACTTTTTTGTGCTGTGTAGATAAGGCGAAAAATAAAAGCGTTGTATGTAGCTAACTTTCCCTCGCACATCTGTGAAATGATTTCGCCATTAAGTAAAATAATTTCGGGAATATTACCCCCTTCCTTTTTTGAAAGGAAGAACAGCGCGAAGGTTGATGATTGGCATTTGCAAGCAAAGAGGTGGCATCTGCACGTCAGTGTTAATAGTCTCGGCAGGCCTATAATTTCCCTTGAGCACACAGACTAAAGTGAACTCTGGGGCTCTGAAGTCAAAACCTCGAGGTACTGCGTCCACAAACACGCATGTGGTTTTCTACATTACTTCTGGACTAGAGACGGTGTCCTTTCATATCGCAGATTCTCGAATTTGGCGGGGAAAGTTAGCATCGATTGTGTCCTTTAAGCTCCATGAGCTATCGCCAGAAAACTTTAGAGGATTTTTTTACCATACTTATGTGCCGAATGCCTTTACATAAAGACAAGAAAAGTCTGTCGATGAGAAAAATTAAAAAAGTGTACAGAAGAGATAACGTGAAATCACATTTATATAATGAGTTTTGCTTACAAGCGATGGTACCTATAGTTTTGCTTTTCTCGAACAGGTGCAAGTATCAAGGTATTTCGCCACCCGTGAAGAGAACTGAACATGATTTTGACCCTGGAGCCAAGTTTCACGTGCCGGACAACACACCGTACATAAGGTACGTTCCTTCATATCGTCCGTGCCATCCTGCCACACAGTTTTGTTATACGTTCTTGACATGTATGCGATGTGATTCGCGTTAATTTGTCAGGGTGAGCAGGATTTACCTGTTGTGTTCCTGCATGTTTCCAGGTACTTCGTCAGCTTTGTCTTGCAGTTCATGTTCCACAAGCGACTTTGCGAAGAAGCTGGACATACGGGGCCGCTTCATCGCTGTGACATATACCAATCAACGAAAGCCGGCGCCCTTTTCAGGTGAGTTGCACGCACGATGCAGACAAAAGCGCACCTAAAGACACATCCAGGCATAAGAACATCAATGCTGCCATTCTCACAGAACTGAGATAAGCAACAATCTTTGTGACAGAGACATGCTAAAGAAAGGAAGCTCTGAGCCATGGAGAGATATACTAAAAGCCTTCAACAACCAGAGCAAAATGGACGCGGGCCCCTTGCTGGAATACTTCCAGCCCCTTGCGGACTGGCTGACCATTCAAAACAAGGGATTCTCCGTTGGCTGGACTCCGCAGTGCCCTAGCGGTACAACAGACAAGGTGAGCGGTTATCGTAGAGGGTACGGAAAAAACTTGAATGAGTTGTGGATGTTTCATCCAACCTGCTCCAGCTTTAAACTCCCACTTAATCTTCATTTTTTTCCGCTGAGAGGTGTTTCTGGCCAGGATGCTTACTAGCCTGTTTTGCATGTCTGTCGCTAACGTGATCACGTGACTGGCAGATCCGGGACAAGGGTCCGGCAAGAGCTTGGCTTCATCACTACAATGCAGAGGCAGAAAACAGATCGGCAGAGGTGGCAGTGCTGGAATGGCAGTACGCTACCAACATCACTGACGAAAACCAGCGGAAACAGGTGTGTCTCTTGGCATTGTCGCTAAACGTGAATAGCATTCACTCGCACACTTAATCCTATGTCGAAATCGGACCAGAAAAAGACGTACAAATATGGGATGTCGTATTAGCCTGTTATTAGAGTAAACAGGACTTTGTAGCCTTTGAGTCACAACGCATGACCTACACTCTCTCTCAGTCAGCTTGCACGAGCACCCAAGAAGTCCAGAAAAAGTACTTTATAACGTGCTTTCCTGAATGGGATGAAAAAGCCCTTGGAGTACGCAGAGAAGATACATATACTTTCTGAATGTGCTATAATTTTTTGACACCTTAGTGATTGGTAAATTCATGTCCCAGGTGGAAGGTCAACTCAAGGTGGCTAAATGGCAGCAAGAAATGGCGGCAGAGGCTGAGCGGTTCGACTGGCGTAACCTTGGCGACGACAACCTTGTCCGTCAGTTTCGGATGGCCACCGACATTGGCACTTCCGCCATGAAGAACTCCAGTCAATATCAAAGGGTAACTATACGAAATCTGCTCAGCCCTAGACCCCAAGCTCCGCAAATACACACCTCAGTTGTGACGTCAAGTAAGAGCTAAGTTAATGTCATGAAAATGACGGGATGTCTTATAATGTCATCTGTTGCCCACCTTCAAAAAAAAGTACAGATAAAGGAAAAATATATATATATA
>SMGT01009873.1:51000-68718 GCA_004794575.1 Lanistes nyassanus | reverse complement strand
ATGTATAGAGTACTTTTGCTTTCCTGAGTATGCGTGTATACTCGCTTGCTCCCTCGCTCACTCTCTCACATTATCTCCAGGCTTGACGAGGTTACTGCGACAGTCACGTGATTATGACGAATTGCTGTGGGCGTGGCAAGGCTGGCGCAACGCCACGGGACCCAAGATGAAGGAAGGCTATGTCGAACTAGTCCAGCTTATGAACGAGGCCGTTAAGCCGCTTGGTACGTCGCATGCGGTCATTGAAGCTTTAACCTCGGACGACGCTCACTTTCGATTCTAAATAGCACGCGCGCGCTGTCGAGCGATTCAGAATTTATTGGATTGATTTTTTCCCCTTTTCCAGGCTATGATGACGCTGGCGAGTACTGGCGCTCTTCGTACGAGTCGAGCACCCTTCAAGATGACGTCGAACAGCTGCTCACGCAGCTGGCGCCACTGTACAGGCAGCTGCACGCGTATGTGCGCCGAAAGCTGATGGACGTTTATGGCACGGATAAGTTTCCGTACTCGGGTCATATTCCGGCACATTTGCTTGGTGAGTGCTGCCCCCTTCATGCATGCTTGCACTGAGTTATCATCTGTGTCACGTGTCAAGTGTCAGGCCTCACGTCTTAACTCCACGTGCTGGAGACGAGGTCTGCACCGCAAGTCAGCAACTGTCCTCTTAGTTTTGGTGATAACCCATTTTACCACTGCTCCACCAGCTTTTTTGTCTCTGTATTAATAATCTAACAGGGGCGAGTTCATAGTGTTACATCGTACATAGTCACAGACCGCATAGACAGTTACACAGTGCGTAGACGTTCAAAGATAACAAATTGTCACATAGCTAGTCAGTCACAGAGATGGTGCATAGACAGAGCATGGTGACACATTTATATTAAAAAATAAGGACTTATTTATAATTTACAAACGTATTTATAACATAAAGACAGTTTATAATATAAAACTGTTATTTATGAAACACAGACTGTTATTTGTAGTGTACAGAATTAGTTCTCTTATGAAGCCAGTCCATCGTCTTATTATGGTGGCCATGCCTTGGGAGTCAATTTCTGTAAACTCATTTAAATGGATTAATTAGCATGTCAGAGACAAACATGCTGATCTCTATCGTCCGTAAAGACGTACTTTCTGTGAGACGAGACTGCTACATGCAGGTGTGTGTCACAGTACGGTGTGTATGTCACGTTACGGATGGTTTTCTGCAGCGCTATAGTTCCTGTTTTGGTTCATTGTATTCTTTTTAAGATCGTATTACGTCATTTCATTCATTGAAGGGTTGACACGTTAATGACGCATAAAATTGTGTAGTCATAGAAGGAAAGACGTCACGCGTTCTTTCATAGAAACGCGTAGATATCAGCTTCGAGGAACCAATGAGAAGGGGGGAATTGTGTTGTTGGGGGAAACAGAGGAAACTTTGGGGCGGAGGTTTAACGCTTCAGGAGTTTTGGATGAGAAGTTACAGAGGTCAGACGTGTGTTGCAAGCTTGCGAATCTTGCCAACGGTTTTTCCTACAGAACTAGACGCGTTGCTAATCCAGGGAGATTATTCTTCGGTCACTGGAAGGAAAGTAGGCTTCGTGTATCGACAAAACTCATTCGAGAAACATAGCTCGTAAAAAAAGGTGACGAGGAACAAAAGAAGATTGTCTTCAACGGTTAGCCGTTAGCTATACGTTCTACTACGGAGGCTGTGTCCGTGTAGCTACATAGCAAGCTATCGTACGACAATATTAGTAACTCATCGCTCGCTGGGGGAAGTTCATTGTTACACATCCGCAGCGAGTACGTGTCAACCTTTCTATGTCTTATGAGGGGATCATAAGATAATGTTAGATCCTCAGTGGTGCAAGATCTAACGGACGAGCTATCGATATTCAACACCGTGAATCTGTCATTCATTGGAATAGTCTAATAGTAGACTGAGAGTGTACAGACAAGCGGACTCCATTCACTTGTGGAAGTGAACCTTTTTCATAGATCTAAAATCTATGAAAAACTGATCGTTACCTTGTGTCAGTTCAGCAAGGTCACCTCAAGGTCCAACGGATTAGCATTACAATACATGGTTCGTAACCAGTGTTCCTGACATCTTTAGACAAGCCCATCTACCAAGTTCTTCTGGCACCGTTCAACTGGTCTCACAGATCACCTTTGACCCTGCTACAGACGTTCATAGATCTGCGCTCGTCAGTCGGAACATTTGCTTCTCACTACGAACTGCGTCAGCGTGTCAACTATCATACCGTGTTCGATCTACCTCTGCGGATCATTTCCTGATGTGAACATTTCTTTTTTTGGATTAACTGTTCTGTTCCGGGTTTTGGATAACACATTTTCCGCAAGTAGCCTTTTACGATAGCACATTGACTCATATGAATTTAATTGTATGCTAGTTGTGTTACTCAGTGTTCAGACAATGTTTCAAACTGTTGCTATCCCGCACACGCACACACACACGCACTGTTACGTATTTGTTCAATTGCACCATTCTTTCTTCTACTTTCATTCTTAATGTTCATAGTTCAATAAATGTGTAAAGTTATCTGGTCGTGTACCTTTTGGTTGAAAAGGTGAGGGTCTGCACTAGGCGTATGTTTCTCGTGTTTTCTTCCCTAGAATTCTAGCACACCCCACAAAACGTTACAGTGTACCAGCTATGTTCCTATTCTGCCTGTAAAAGGTAGGTGTAAGACAGCCGATGGCGTGAAATATGCTTTCAGGTGACATGTGGGCACAAGAGTGGGGCAGCCTGAAGGACATTGTGATGCCCTTCGCAAACAAGACCAGGACTGACGTTACGCCGGAACTCCTGCGACAGGTGAGGCGAGCTTTCTCTTTCTTCGTTTTTACATTGGCAGGTGTGTGTGCATGCATGCATGTGTCTACGTCTCTTTGGGCTGTGTGTGTGTGTGTGTGTGTGTGTCACCTGCGTAGTGTGGGCTTGTTGATAGATTGGGTCTGTCTTCTATTCTTTGCACCCCCATTGTTGCTTAAAAAACAGGTATGACCTTTTTTCCGTGCGTACACGAGAAAGTGCGCACGTGCTTGCGTTTGCCTGCGAGTATGGACCCGTGAATCCTTTAGTGCGGGTCTGAAATTGGTTCTTGTATTTGCTTGTCGCTGGTGATTTTGTTAGCAGCACTAAGGTGACGCAATGCTCCATGTTGTTCTTACAGGGCTACACAGTGGAAAGAATGTTCACCCTGGCAGAAGAATTCTTCGTCTCCCTGGGTCTGGAACCCATGCCACTTTCCTTCTGGCAGAAGTCGATGTTAAAGAAACCGGATGACGGCAGGGACGTAGTGTGTCACGCTTCAGCCTGGGACTTTGGGGACAGGAAGGATGTCAGGTTCGATGATGAGTGGACAGGTCACGTCACGTGAAGCCGAGGCAGGAATGCTGATGGCTGGAGAGAAAGAGAGATAGACGAATAGATGGACGAATGGATGGATGAGTGAATGAAACCGAAAAACTGACTGCTTGGCACATGGATGGATGGACCGATGGATGGATGGAGACAGACGGAGACATTCGTGCACGCATGCACTCAGAGAGGTCAGGTGATCACAAACGACGGAAAAATATCCTCCCCTTAGCTTCGGACGTGTTTGCAGGATCAAGATGTGCACTGAGCTGGCTATGGCGGACCTAATCACCATCCACCATGAGATGGGACACATCCAATACTACATGCAGTACAAGGACCAGCCTTTCGTGTTCCGCTCTGGGGCTAACAGCGGTCAGTAGCGTCATGGTCTCACTAGAGGGCGTTAGCAACCGCAGGTTGATATCCCTTTGCTGCTGAGTAGAGTTTAGTACATCACTTACGCTTCCTGTATCGTAAACAAGGCTGTTAAAGGCACTCGATGTAAAGTGAAATGAGGCTGGTAGCAGCATGGATTAAGCCAGAAACGACAGTCAGAACACATACACCCACGCGTATGATGCTCACTAAAGTTTGTAAATTGTTATTAATGTAGCCAGTCTGTGAACATTTCTCAGTGCGTCTACATTACAAACATTCATGGGATAAACATTCATGCAGGATGATGGTAGCAAATCTGAAAGTCGTCAATCTAGTCCATGTAATCTAGGTTTTTGGGTTGATATTCAAATCAGACAAAATAGACAGCAGCTGCATAGTGGGGATTTGATCACGTGATTTTCTGGTATCATGAAATCCTAAGCACAGACTACATGTACGTTTATGGACTTTTTGGGGAGGGGTAGGGGGCTAAAAGTGGTAGAAATTTTTGCTTAAATTTATTGTTTTTCTCTCGAAAGGCTTCCACGAAGCTATCGGGGACACTCTAGCTATGTCGGTAGCCACACCCCGTCATCTGCACAAAGTGCAGCTTCTACCTGACCCGGAAGAGGACGAAGGTCAGTGTAATAACTGGGAAGGTTTCTCTGGTGTGTCTAGGCAAAAAGGACAAACGCTATAGCAGGTTTTTCAGCAGTCGTGTGTTGCCTACTACCCCGGCTTTTCCGAACTGTTCCTGAAAAAGATGTGGAACCCGGTAGGGTGAAGGGACTGTGCAGAGGTCCTGGAAGGATTGTAACCATCCTGGAAATTCCCAGCATGGCTGTAATCTTCCCGGGACTTGCTGCGGCGCCTTTCTTATGACTTATTCTCGGGATTAGTTTCGAACATCCAGGACAGCAGGCGACTTTCGCGGGAACTATAGTGATCCTTTGCAGGCAAGAAATTTGCCGACAGTGTTTGACTCTCCAGTTCCATGTTCTATAAGTTAGCTGTTTTGCAGTTTAGTTCGATGTCATTTTGCTTCTTTTTCTGTACAAATGGCATTCGCAACCATAAAAAGTGTTTACATGTATGTGGTAGCGTTGATGGATGATGATGATGATGATGATGATGATGATGATGATGATGATGACGACGACGACGATGACGATGATGATGATGATGATGATGATGATGATGATGATTTGTTATTTCAGAAATGACTATCAACTATCTGATGAGCATTGCTCTAGACAAAATCGCTTTCCTGCCTTTTGGGTACCTTATAGACCAATGGCGCTGGAGCGTGTTCTCAGGGAAGACAACTCCGTCTGAATACAACGACAAGTGGTGGAAGCTAAGGTGAGAAATCATTTCTTCTTGCTTGAGACACGTTTCTTCGACTTTTATTTTGTTCGTGGGAGATCCCCCGTACTTTCAGTGCAAAGTTTACTGTATGTGCATGACCGGAAAGAATTTTTTTTCTCTTGACACAGCGATTTGGGTTTTGTTTGTGGCAGTCATGACGTCTCTGGCGGAAGTTGTAGTGTGTGTGTGAGCTTTCCCACGACAACAGTTTGATGAAATTATGCATATTCGTGCTCAAATCTCACGATATTGGTTGCTTCACATTATTTAAAACAAAGCAACATAAAACCATTGACCACAACAAAAACATACTAACAAAAAGTGCTCGGAGACAGGGCAGGCCGAGAGAGGAAACGCTGGTAGGTGACAAAGACAATAAAACAGCTGGAAATGTTGTCCCGACAACCGGATACCTTGTATTCCTAGTGGTCCCCTTTAACTGCTTGGTCTTTCTAAATGAATTCAATTATGCATTTCAGAAAATCTCTCTCTCTCAAACACACAAATGCGCACCCACGCACGCAGACAAGCACAGACGTCCACACGCCCATGCACGCAGACCAACTATAATAGGCCGGTTTGACGACTTTGTTGACAGGTGTAAATACCAGGGTATCGCATCACCTGTTGCCCGTTCGAGCCAAGATTTCGACCCCGGCGCCAAGTATCACGTAGCAGCCAGTGTTCCTTACCTCAGGTGAGACTTGGGACAAAAGCCTTATTGGTGTACCTCAGTTGAGATTCAGGATAAAGGTTTTAGTTTATCTCGCAGGAGGTTCACAAGAGTGAGAGAATTCAATTTTGATTCCAGCTCATGTTTCTCCTGTCTGACTTTTCCATCACTTCATAGCCCCAGCCCTAAGTCTGTGGATATTCTGTAAACAGATACTAAACAACAGTTGTTAGTAGCACTTGAGACTCGGAGTAAATGTTCTAACATAGTTGATTTTGATGTGGCAGGTATTTCGTGAGCGGTATTCTGCAGTTCCAATTCTACAAGGCGCTCTGTCAAGCAGCAGGACACACCGGACCGTTATATACCTGCGATTTTTATGGTTTTAAAGCGGCAGGCCAGCGTCTGAGGTATGGAACGATTAATGAGCTGATTAAATTTATACCAAGGGATGAACCCGGAAACTCTTTCTTTCTTTCCTTCCTTCTTTCTTTCCTTCCTTTCTTAGTCTTTCTTTCTTTCTTTCTTTCAAACCAAGATTTGCAGGTGAGTTTCGTGAGATCTCCAGAAGCTTGTGTGACCCCAGAATCTTGCATGCATGTTGTTTCGTTCATCACTAAGATCAAGTCTGTTCAGAATTGAGATGCTTTTGCATATCATAAACGAAATGTATTATCAAGAAAAAAGAGGTGCTCGAAAGTTGGTCTCGATATTTAAAAACAAAGATTTGATTCCACACTTCGATCAAAGTCTTCATATTATTATTCTGTTCCCAGCATGGTTAGGAAACATTCTGAGAGACGGACGGGACGAACCTTCGTTTATCGAAAGTGAAGTCGTGCTTACTCTTGGCCACATGTTTTATGTTGTCGAACAGCATGTGGACGGCGTAACCATTATTTTCCTGCCGCTTGTCTGCTTTATTTCTTCATTTATTTGAAATTGTGAATCATTCTTTCAGCAAGATGCTTCAGCTAGGCTCGTCACGGCCTTGGCCCGACGCCCTGGAGATGCTAACTGGCACGCGGCGTTTGGACGCTGGGCCCCTCATCGAGTATTTCCAGCCTCTGATTGTGTGGCTCGAGAAGGAGAACGCTGGCCACCAAATCCGGTGGACAGACGACTGTCCGCGGCCGGAGATGGAGGAAGCCGGTGGCTGGCTGAAGGACTACGACCAGCGACTGCAGCAGTACAGGCTGGAGGAGACGAGAGCTTATTGGAACTACGACACCAACATCACGGAGAAGAATTCAGATTTGTCGGTGAGTGCTTAAGTGCAGACCAAAACGTTTACTGAGTGGCCAGCTGACGTACGACCCACTCTTACACAACTAAGAGTATTTTTAACGAAGTTAATATAAAGAAATAGCTTACATTTTTACTGTAAATTGCACGTAAAGGGAAGCATTTATAATCGACATTGACAACAGCTGAGTAATTTATCTATATACATTGTATATATATATATGAGCAGGCAGCATCGAGTGCAGAATACATACCACACTTAAAGTTGCGTACAAACTGGCGTAAATAGAATTTCCCGCTGCGCACGGGGGTGGAGGGTGGAATGTGTATAACGCACTTTACATGTTGTCGAAATTTAACACACTTAGTGGCGGGTACAATTTGTAGTGCAGTGGCAGATTCATACAGAAAAAAAATGTGTAGCTCAGTGATTGTCGCAGATAGATTGAGAACAAGATATCGGTGGAGTATTTTCTTCTCTTGGTCATTACTTTTCTTCGCACTCCGGTTTTTCCTTTTTTTATTATTTTTTAATTCCAAAATTACACGGTGTTTTCAAGACACAAACAACACACATACACAACCATCCATACATACATATCGTGTACCTTCCACAGCACAAGAGAGAATGGGAAGAGCAGTGGAGGATTTACAGCGCAGCCATAGTGAAGGATTTCTGACTGAGCGAGCCTTGTGTACAGAATACAGGATTAGTAGAACAGAGAAACGCCTGATGACATTTTCAGTCCATTTATAAACAGTAATTCTTAAAATCTCCCCTCCCTCCACAATGCTCCCGCCAGTATATTCGCTGTATGTTTGTGCGTGAGTTCAGACGTACATATCTTCGCACGCCCACTGATAAACCGGCACTAAGCATATTAACAGCAGATCATCTCGTATTGATTTCACAGGTGAACGCGTCCATAAGGCTGGCGGTTTTTCAAAAGGAGGAGGCAGAGAAGGTCCGAGAGCGAGGCTGGCTGAACATATCTGACGTCTCCATACGACGTCAGTTTCAGATGCTGACGAACATCGGCCCCAGCGCTCTGAGAGACAAGGCCAAGCTAGAGCAGGTCACCCTAATGATATGCCGAATGCTTTTTATCTAATGTTGTCTTGTCATATTACACTATTTTCCTAGAGTTTTTTAAAATGTAACTTTGAGATTTCGTTTGTGTCAGAATGAAACAGAATTTAATTCTCCCAGAAGGGCTAGGGCTAGAAAAACGTTAAAAGTTGATACAACTTCTTTAACATGATCTCTTTGCGTCTGCTCATCATTTATTCTTCAACCATTAGAAATCTACCTTTTGTTAAAAAAAACTACATCAAACACTTTTTTCAATTGAGGAGTCGACCGGAGTGGGTCCGGGCTTGTTGATCTCGCTTTATAGGGAACAGCTAATCGACCTTGCACATGCGCTACGTCCATGTGCATATAATTATATATAAGTTTTTCATGCGCGCACATTCTCAAATACACGTGATGCTTGTAGATGGAAAGACTCCAAACACAGATGGAAGGAATCTATGGCTCGGGAAAGGTGTGCCTGGACACAAGGGGCCATTGCCTCTCTCTTGAGCCAGGTAGGTCGCTCGCGCTGAACAGACACTGCACGAAATGTGGGCTTCTTGGTGATGTAAAAACAACGTTTCATGTAGTTAAACAACTAGCAAACAAGCTAATAATAACAACCAGTAGACAAGCTAATAATAACCAGTAAACAAACTAATAAACAAACCTCAGAGCTAAAGCAAAGAACTTCGCAACATGAAGAATGCTAGTAATGTATCAGCGAAAGAAGCAAAGACTACTCGTTATGGACGTCCAGAAACCTCACAAGTGTATAATCCAAACTTTGAATGTTTTGGGAACAAGGCTTATCAATTTTTGGTGTTTAGACTAAATGCTTGGAGAGACACATTCTTTTTGTGTCTCTGCTTGTGGCAGACAGGTCCTGTGTGGTTCTGTGAAGTACACCATGTTTTTGTTTATGTGTGATACTGTGAAGTCAACCGTGTTTTCGTTTACGTGTGATACTGTGAAGTACACCATGTTTTTGTTTATGTGTGATACTGTGAAGTACACCATGTTTTTGTTTATGTGTGATACTGTGACGTACACCATGTTTTCGTTTACGCGTGATACTGTGAAGTACACCATGTTTTTGTTTATGTGTGGTACTGTGAAGTACACCATGTTTTGTTTATGTGTGATACTGTGAAGTACACCATGTTTTGTTTATGTGTGATACTGTGACGTACACCATGTTTTTGTTCGCGCGTGATATGTTGAAGTACACTTTTTGTTTGTGTGTGATACTGTGAAGTAACTTTGTTTGGGTGTGATACAGTGAAGTACATCGTGTTTTTGTTTGCTTGTGATACTGTGAAGTACACCATGTTTTTGTTCGCGCGTGATATGTTGAAGTACACTTTTTGTTTGCGTGTGATACTGTGAAGTATGCTGTCGTCTTTATGCGTTGCTGTAAAATGTATTATAGTTGTGGTGTAATGTGGTAGAAGTGCATCGATCATTGTATTACACTGTGCTGTTGTCGAGCGTACGCAGGTGGTATGTCGGTGCGCCGCAAGCATTGTACATTGTACTGTTTTTGGTTTGTGATATTATGGCGGGTACTGCTAGTCGTATAAAATAAACCATTGTTAGGATGTCAATCAGAAAGGGAACAATGTGACTGCAGATTTGGAAGACTTGATGGCCAGTGACAGGAACTACGACCGTCTCTTAGCCGCCTGGAAAGGGTGGCGTGACGTCACAGGCCGTCCCATCAGACCTCTGTACCAACAGTTTGTTTCTCTTAGCAACGAAGGCGTCCGAGAGCTGGGTAAGCTTATGGATAAACGCTTTTCCTCCATAGCGCCACAGCCATTTTAAACCAACTTGAAACGATTTAATGGTGGAATCCCATAATTGTGCGTGCGTGCAGGCGTGCTTGCATGGTTGAGAGAGCGAGAGAATTTCATTACTGAATATAAATCTCCCACTGAACGCTATTTTGTATATTGTAGCAAGAATTCTGATATCCTTCACAGATTGTTAAAAAAAATCATGACTTACTTCTTTTTTTGGGGGGGGGGAATTTTCTTTGTTCTTTATTTCTTTCTCTGTCCCTCATTTTCTTTCCGTTTTTCTTTTCTTTCTTTGTTTCTTACTGTACTCCTTTCTTTCTTTTTATGTTCTTCCTTTATTATTCTTTCTATTTTTTCTATTCTTTCTTTTTCTCCCTTTCTTTTTTCCTTTCCTTTCGTTCTTTTCTTCCCTTCTTATACTTTCTTTCTTCATTTCGCAGGTTACAAGGACACGGGCGAGTACTGGCGGTCTTTCTACGAGTCGGACACCTTCCAGTCTGACGTTGACGCACTGCTGGAGCAGCTGTCGCCGCTTTACACGCAGCTGCATGCCTACGTCCGCAGCAGACTGACGCGCATCTACGGCCAAGAAAAGTTTCCGTCCACGGGGCACATTCCCGCCCACATCTTGGGTACGCCGACCTCGTAAACTTGATTAGTGGCCAGCAGCATGTTGGTCGGCTACGGTGCCACGTTACTGCTGTCTCCGTTAGTTGCAGGCATCGGAGAAGAAAAAAATCCCCCTAGTTTTCGTTTTATTTTTCCTGACACATTCCCTTAGACTTAAAAGGTTGACGGAACTGTAATTGCTGTGGGCCTAACGAAGCGTTCATTTACAGGTAACATGTGGTCTCAGGAGTGGGGGAACATCTTTGATTTGGTGCAGCCATTCCCCAACAGGACAGCCATCACCGTCACAAAAGCCATGACTGAACAGGTTACTTGGCGTGATTCTGAAACTTATCACTTTAGATATGTCTCGATCTGTCTCTATTGACAAGCATGTAGATATGTTTGTAGATATGTCATCCCTCACACCGACCATTGCTCCTCAGGGGTTTTAACGTTTAAAAGGTATAGGACCCCGTGACCCTTTTAGATCGTAGGGGAGTGGGGTGTTTGAGACCAGCACTTGGCTGTGTGGGGCCTCATCGTGAGAGCGGTGCCCATATCTCCCTCGCTGCCTTACCTACCCTGACCTGATGGGGTCAGGTACCATTCACAGCTCGGTGAGCTGGGGAAGTGTGGTGCGGCGCACGGATATCGAACTAGCCTGTGGCGGCGACTTTGGGTTCGAAATCCTGCGCTGTAACACCTCTGCCATCAATTTCCCCATCACTCAACAGCCAATTAAAATCAGCGGCAGTCGGTTTCCCTTTCCTGCTGGCAAAACATCGACGCACCTCTGCATCTTGGAGTGAAATGCTTTACTAAGACCCAGGGAAGCGTCGTGCTGTCTTCCAAGCTCGTGAGAACGAGACATCACACCATAACGTGTGAAGTTCACACCACTCCAGCCCTCCCTTTTCGTCCACAGGGCTACACTGTGGAGAGGATGTTCAGGACCGCTGAACAGTTTTTCGTGTCGCTGGGACTAGACCCTATGCCACAGACCTTTTGGAAGGGATCCATGCTGCAGAAACCTGTCGACCGCGAGGTTGTCTGTCACGCGTCTGCGTGGGATTTCTACGACGGACAAGACTTCCGGTCAGTAGTAGAAATCTATGTAATGCAGACGACAATGATGACGATAACGACAAGAAAGGGAATTTTATACCTGCATCACACTCTTAAAAGAATTGAACGAGTTCTCCATCTGTAGACTGTATCAAGTTACGTAAATTTTTAAGTTTTTTTTTACACTTCTACGAGTGCTTTCGATAGAAAAAAATCCGGTGCTAACGGGGGCGAGGGGTTACATAGGTTCACATAGGTCAGTGGGCATTCGCATATCCACAGCATCATAGGTATTTCTTATTTGATCTTGCTTATAAGTATGAAGCTAGGGTGGAGCTGGGAAAAAGTCAACTGACTGGAAAGTTACTGTGAGATCCGTGACTAGGATTTGTCAACGCCTAGGTCTGCGCATATTAGTGTGCGTACATACGTGCGCGAGCATGTGTGCGTTACACATCCGCTCGTGCGTCTAGGATCAAGATGTGTACGTACATCACAATGGACGACTTGCTGACAATCCACCATGAGATGGGTCACATCGAGTATTTTCTTCAGTACAGACACCAGCCGCAGGTATTTCGCGACGGCGCCAACCCAGGTGAGATCATTCTACCTGATCGAAGATAACTGCCCAATATGCGTCTTTACTGTCATTGCTCACCATTTTGGAATACTTACTTTCGTCTTTTCATTACAAAACAGCAAGCAAACAAATCAAGCGTACTACTGCAGCAAACATTTTCTCAGAAAAATGTGAATTTAAAAAAATTAAGATAAAATTACTCGCATACGTAGGCCTACATCGGTTAAAAAAAACCCCATCTGTTTTATTTTATATGAACAGCCTGAGATTTTTTTCAATTAGTACAATTAGCTCAACGGTTCTAATAAAGCTAAACATTATGCCCATGTTGCAGGTTTCCACGAAGCCATCGGGGACACCATAGCACTGTCCGCGTCAAGTGCAGGGCATCTGCGCAAAATTGGGCTGTTGGAGCCTGGAGAGGATAACTACAGTACGTAAATCGGAGTTTCCTTGTAAGGGGAGGCCATAACTACCTATTCTGTAAGCAAACAAAGATTAAAATAGAAAATCTACGAAGATATTGTCGGGATGGCAACAAGCCTAGTAATAGAGACAGCAGTATATACCCTTTGCTTTTGGTTCTCTGCAGAGGTTTACAAAAGACAAAAATGTAAGACTCTTAAAGTCCACAATCCACTGTTCAATCCAGAGGATCATGACGTATCTATATACCCAATGCCACGATTTCTTAGAGAGATGGAAAGGNCCTCCTCCCCGCTGATGGTTCTGTCTGGCAAGAGAAAGTCAGCTTAACCTGTCAGTGAGGTGTGCGCACGGGGAGCTCAGCGTGTGCGCATGCGCGGAGGGGTCTTACCAGGGTTGCCTGGGTGGATTTTGTTTTTAGGGTGCGATTTGGGGATCGCCAAATGAGAATTTAGCACTTTGGGTCATGGTAAGTATTGTTAAAGAAACACAAATTTAGATAAGAAATTTGCATTTCTGGATTCCAGACTAAAAGCTGTGTCATACATCCCCGAACCGGGCCATGTTAGTATTCGCGTTTCTCCAGTTAAGAGAAACCCCTAGCGGCACATCAATAAAAAGTTTGAGCCAACATTTTTTAGCTTTTGTCTTAACCTCACCTTATTGTTTTCGTTTTGGTCCTTCACCATATTTTGCTTCAGATATTTGGGGGGATTCATTCAAGGCGTCAAAAGATTTAAGGGACTTAAAAAAAACTTTTTTGTGAGATTTTTGTAGCGGTTCTAACCCACTGTCTAAAATAGGGACCTACTGCTGAAAAATTACTCAGAACCGAATGAGAATTGTTTGATCTTGTCCTTGTAGGTGTCAGTATCAAGGTATCTCTGCGCCTGTGGCACGAAGTGAGGCGGATTTTGACCCTGGAGCTAAATTCCACATACCCGACAACTCTCCTTACATCAGGTACCATTTGTGTTAATCCCCTTTATATTTAGTTCTCTCTTGACTCTGAAAGAAAACTTTCGTTGGAAAATTCACAAAAGTTTGAACGTTTGAAGAGCTATTCAATGAACTTTCTTAGTTACCGCTACTATTTTTTTAAAGGATGTTTACATTTTAATTTTCGATGATACTTTCTTATTTTCTATTAAAGATTTCGCAACTCTGTTTTCACGACCTTGCTAAATCTTGCGAGACATAAAAGATGCAGAAAATTGATCGAATTTCCTGTCATAATTTTCTGTTTGCGCCACTAGATCTTACATGCATCCATTTAAATATCTAAGGTTCTTCACCTCGTTATCAGCGACGTCTGCATAAGAATATTTTAAAAAATGTTGTTAAGGCACTGGGCTGGGAGGCACCTTTTAGTATGAAGAGAAAATATAAACCCCCATGCAACCCGAGTGTTTATAGACTAGTGTTTATAGACTAATAATGAGGCAGCAAGCCAGTCTGCTGCGCTGTTCAAGCAACCAAACGTCTAGCGGTTCATGTTGCTGTGTTACGCTGTTCCAGTTGCTATTTCGCTGTCCCATTTACTGTATCACGCGTTTCCAGTTGCTTTGTTTCCCTGTTCCTGTAACTGTGTGACGTGGTTCAAGTTGCTCTGTTGCGCAGTTCCAGTTGCTTTGTTTCCCTGTTCCTGTAACTGTGTGACGTGGTTCAAGTTGCTCTGTTGCGCAGTTCCAGTTGCTTTGTTTCCCTGTTCCTGTAACTGTGCCACGTGGTTCAAGTTGCTCTGTTGCGCAGTTCCAGTTGCTTCGTCCCCTTTGCTTTCTTGCTTGGTTCCAGTCGCTCTGGCGAATGTTCTGGTTAGTGCATTACGCTGTTCCAGTCACTCTGTTGCACTGTTCCACTTGCTGCGTTGTGCGGTTCCCGTTACTGTTGTGCAGTTCCATTCTGTTGCGCTGTTCCAGTCACTCTATTGCGCTGTTCCAGTTACTTCGTGGCCCACGTGCTCCAGTTTCAGTTTCACCAGGCTCTGTGTCAAGCGGCTGGTCACAGAGGGCCGCTGCACCACTGTGACATTTACAACTCGTCTGCTGCTGGCCAGAAACTTATGTAAGTAAAATTCCGTTAGTCTCTCGCTGCACGCAGACCACAGCACTGCTCAGCGTGCTGGTCAGATATATAAATGTACGTTGGAAGGGAAGCCCTTGTTTAGCACAGCTTCCAACGCCGATAGAACTAGTTGTTTTTAAGTGTACCAAAATCATATTCCCACGAGTCATTACGATCTGAGATACAGAGTTTAAGGGCGCAGCCATTTTGTTTTAGAACCACTCTCGTGAGCTGTATGACTGAGTCAGTCTAGTTGAGCCGCATACTCCATTATCTTTGGTCTCGATAAAGAAACCCAAACGGGCTTATCTCGGTTAAAAATCCAGTACACCTTGATATGCTATGTCCTAGTAAAGTCAACAGAAATCAGCGCAGAAGGTGAAAATCTGTTGTCAAAAGAAATAAATGGAGAAGAACAAATGGATAGATACTGTTCAATAAACCAAATAAACAATACTGATTTGGGAACTGATACAAGCTAGTCGATCCAGGGCTAATCAGGTGATTATAGACGTCTTTAGGAATACTGGAAGGTATAGGCAGAGAGTGTGTTCTTGACTAAAGTTGCCACATCATTCTTTTTTTATTTAACCAGTTTTAAAGATAGCTTGGTATTTGATGAAGTTTTAACTCCGCTTTACAGGGAAATGCTGCGGGCAGGAGCCTCCGTCCCGTGGCCAGATTTGTTAGAGAAAATGACGGGCTCTCGTCGCATGGACGCTGGGCCGCTGCTGAATTACTTTCTCCCGCTCTATGATTGGCTGAAGGAGGCTAACAGGCAGGAAAGGCTCGGCTGGACTCGGTCTTGCCCGGAGATCGAGGCGTCCAATCATGACGTCCTGCACATTAGTACTTCTGCAAGCCCTTGTGTCAGCAGAGGAGCTATTGTTACCCTGAGCCTAAAAATAACCATTATAACAGTGTTATTTTCTCTCGTATCAGCTTCTTTGATGCACAGACATGATTCATAATCAGCCTGAACAGATGAAAAAGAAATGTAAAAAAGCCAAGGGTCCACTAGATGTTTAGAAACCTCGTGACTAGTTAAAGTATCATATTCCTGTTTTCTTATGGTGATAAACAGTTTATTTTCATCAGACTTTGTCATCCAGCCTTTTTATTGTTAAACAGAAGAGAAATAAAATTTGATGTCCTATTTTTAAGTTGCGCCTGCTTTATGATTACTGTTTCTTTGAAGCTTTTGTTTTCAGAGCCAGTAAAAAGTTAACAGCTCCTTCGTGTTTGATGAATTTCGACTTGTACTGTCGTCATAAAAACGCCTTGCTTCTTTTGCCAGTTAAAGAGTTAACGATGAAATCAGAAAAAAACAGCGGGAAAAATAGGATGAACTCATAGCAGCCCGTCAATGTATATTCAACAGTAGCCATAGTAACATGTCTCTGCAGTGAATACTTCTATGTTATGTGTGACAGAAACGCTTACTATTTCTGGTATTTGGTGGGACTGTTTATAGGCATACATGCATATATCCACTGACTCGGTCTGACTCCGAGATCTGTTAATTTACGAGAGTAGAAACTGACTGAGGAACAGAACCACGTTTAATTTCAGAGGACGTGCTTTGACACACGCACATAGAGTACAAGCTAGCATTTCTCCCAAGGTAGCCACCAACAGGACACAATACAAGCGTGTCAAAGATCGCATTTGTCAAGATTCGCTTCTAACAAAGTGCAGTGTCTTTAGTTCAGTCCTTAGGACTTTTCTTGGCCAGACGAATGTGCATACAAATGTTTCGGATTGCCGAATAAACACATAATGACAATAAGAAGCGAAACTGAGCCAAGCGTTGTTCCTAAACACATAAGTGTTTTTTCTGCAGTTCTTACCTGTTTGTATGGTGTGTTCTGTCATAATGATGGGGCAGTGCCCCGAGGCGTCGACTTTATCATTGTCATTTACTTTGACTTAGTTTCGCCCGTTATCACCTTTCTTTTTCTCCAAAGTGCAGTCACTCTTTTAAATTTCTTTAATAACTTATGGCGTGAAGTCTTTATTAGTTCTTAAATTAAGGCATGAGAACAAATACGTACTACAACTTTTTTTTATTTTGACTTGGGAAATTTTGTCGTTACGATTTGCTTTCTTTGACATCATGGATCTCTGCTTTCCGTGTTCAAAACGCGATCACGAGTGTAGATCTAAAGACTCCGCAGTTGAAGTCTCGGCAGGAAAGCGCTGGACTACGTCACGTGATTAGGTGTACACAGACCTAACAGATAAAGAATCGCGCAGGGCGACCAAGGTCACGTCCTGCCAAGCGTAGAACTGGATGGAAGTGGCCGGCTGCAGCAGCAGGAAGCCGTTGTCCGAGAAACGACCCATGACCTGCCCCGCCTCCAGCCAGACAAAGGGAGAGATGGCCGTTGTGTTGAGAACGATGCTAAACGTTCGATCAGAAATCTGCGTTATGCTGGTTATCTGGAGACAAAAATTCGGATCATGATCGTCTTTCTCAATTTCTGATCATGATCGTATTTCTGAATGTTCCGCTGTAGACTTTTCAGACTGGAATTCTTTACATGTTTCTTTAATTTCAACAAACGAACAAACCTGATCCCAGAAGTTTACACAGATTTTCTTTCTCTGTGTACGATGTTCATCTTTTGTCTGCGCTCGCGGAAGAAATTAAAACAGCTAGATACTTTTCCAAGAATATAGGCATGCTATCTACATTTATGTGCTGCCATGTAGCTGCCCCTTCAGCATGATTTATTGTTCGGATTTTGACACTTTTGAAGTTTCGTATAGCTGACCAAGATAGATACTAACCCAGAGCACCATGTAAACGCGCAGAACAACTGGAACCAATCAAATGACGAGCTCTATTTAGGATGTGTAACAAACGGAGCCAATCAAATGGCGAGCTATATTTCGAAGGTCTTTCAAGGAGCGGGGGGAAGGGAGGGAGACGGGGATGTTCCGAGAGGAGAGGGGATTTAGGGGAAGATGAAGGGGTGGGGTTAGGGTGGGGGGTAGGAGTAGGGGATAGGTGGGGGTTGGGGGAGGGGTGGGGTGGGGTATAGG
>SMGT01009873.1:7467-18891 GCA_004794575.1 Lanistes nyassanus | reverse complement strand
GACTGGGGTCCTTCCTTCCCCACCCAAGGCATCTGGTGAGTCATGAGACAGATACCATGGAGCATACGAAAATACATTTATTAGTTGTTTTTTTTTACGTTTTGTGCTCAGATGTGATCACCATGTATTGCACTGAACAATTTATAAACATTTAATGACCCACATAATCTGTCTAAGAAATGTTTCCATATTCAGTAATTATATAAATTTAAAGCAGATTAAAACCAAAAAATCTTTTTCTGTTCCCCCAAAAGACCAAGTGTTTTACTTGAAGTTATTGTTAATAGAATGCTAATTGCTAAATAACCTGCTTACACGTGGGCTTAAAGTCTCGCATTGGTATTGAAGAGCAATTGAGAAAGAATTATCATGGGATCACTCAATGTTTTCTTTTAGAATTGAATTTGCAATTGAAATAGACTGAGTTATTTGTGTGGGGTTGGGGTTGGGGTGGGGGGTGTGTGTGTGTTTATACTGGCCTTGCTTCATTTTCAGGAAGCCAATCTACTTGGCAGCCTTTAGTTCAGCCATTATTGAAGATGTTACAGTGGATTCATTTGAAGGTTTGTAGTGAGTTCTCTCCCTTTGGTATGGTCTTTTGTAGCAGACGATGATATTAACACCCAGTAGTGGTTTCCTCCCTGTGTTCATGTAACAATTTTTGTGTAAGGCAGACTATGAAAATTGTATCTTTTACGAAAGATTATGTCCACAGGCTTCAGGCATGCTGTGCTGACCTTATGACAGGTCTCTTAATATGCCTTTTGTTTCAAAATTTGTAGTGAAATAATGGTTATATGTGGAGCTCCCCAAATTCCCTTATGTGTAACCTTGTTCCATTTAAAAGCTTATGTGGCACATTGAGAAGGAGTAATCTACATGTGCATATGTGTTTAGGAGGTGGGGGGGGGGGTCGGGTGGGGGGTGATATATGCACACTTGTGTTAACCCAGGTTTATGAGTAAGAGTGAATGCATATCACATGTGAATGCACTGGACACAAAAATAAAATAATAATAACCCTTGCATGTTTCTGGGGTCTAAGATATTTCATATCTATACTCTGAATGTGGCAGGGTTGTCAGGGTTGAAAAGTTTAGCAGAGTTCTGATATGCAATGTGGAAACAGGTGGAAATGGCTGGGGAATGGACGTACACGTGTTTTTCAACATGGTGACAGTTGGCACTGTCACTGGTCAGCTGGATGTGCATCTTAATGGCACAGATGTATTCATGACCAAAAAAGTGACACTGTCATCAGCAAACAGTGATGTCAGCCTCTCCATCAGTGTTCCACAAGTAAGTTCCAGAAACTTCATGCATCAGCATGCATCCTGACAGCCTTTGTTTTCCTTGATAATATATGATTGTAAAAGCTATGCATTGAAGAACCATTTTGTAAACCAGTTTGGCAAACAATCGTTTTGGGAAAACCATCAAGAAAACAGTTTCGTAAAACTGTTTTTTGATTTTGCATGCCACACTAGCAAAGAGTCCAGGAAGACAGTTTAGTTAAAACCTGCTTTGTGCAGGAGTAGTGTCCCTTATGTGAGAATGTATAGTGCTAGACTCCATTGATACGCACGAAGACCAAGAAAAGCTAATGTTGGCAGTTTCACTGGTTTTGGTTTGGTTTTCATTCATGAATGTCAAGTCACAAATGAGGTGCATGTCAGGATGGTGCTGCTTAAGACAAGTTAATGCGCTGTCATGCTAGGACTGTTGTTGCAACATAAGCTTCAGTCCCAACCAGTCACATTATACCACCCAGTCACATTATACCAACCAGTCCTATTGCTGTTCCCTATAGTGCCAAGCATATGGCAGGGCAGATGCTAGATTGCCAATTGTTTAGTCTTAGATATAACTTGGCCAGAACGAGAACTGCTCACCTTCCGCCTCAGAAATGGACGCCTTAACCATTACACCACCAAGGTGGTAGTTTCACTGCATTTAATAAAAAATAGAATTAGAAAAAAACTGAAAACTAAATTTTAAAAAAAATTAATGAGTCAGGAGGAGAACCACTACTAAAAAAATAAATAAAAGACAGGACTTGAACCTCTAACCTTAAAAATTCTCTTCACATTTACCAGTAAGTCATGCTGATTTCATGAGTTTTGGTGTAAAACTAAAACTTTTTTATTGTTCATAAGATAGGTATGATCACATACTTGTGAAAAACAGAAATGTTTACGCTTCAGTTTTTTTTAAAACTTGTATTTGCACATACAAGCTAAACAAGCAAAAAGTTTATGTGTATCAGTTCATCAAGGGTGTGGTGATACAAGAGTTCAGTGCTAAATCCTACCAAAGTTTTAGACAATGTGGACAAATTTTGAACTGATGCAAGTCTCTTCCTGGCACTAGTTTATTAAATATACGTATAGCCCTTTTACTAGAAAAGTATAATGCAAAGATAGTTCAGAATCCATAGTTTCTCAAAAAAAAAAGTTGGCTGTTGCATTAAAAATGCAAGCCACAACTTCTTTTTAGTCAGACTAGCGAGCATCTAAATTCTGATGCAGGATATGATTGTCTGCATGCTGTTTTTCAAAACCCTTGGGCAAAAACAAAGCATGTTCTTAAACAGAAAACAGGAGGAAACTCTTTGCCTAACCTGTTTGCTAAACAGGCTGTCAGTTATATCCTACAGCAAACAGCCTGAAGTGGTGGTGTCACTTTCAGCAGTTGAGTAATCACCTTTATTATTATCTACAAAATCCTTTAACATGAACATACAATAACAAATCTTTTAAAGTTATATTTACTTTAATTTTTTTAAATGTCTCTCACTGGCTGTAGAGATGGAAACAGCCTATTGCAGCTTTTAGAAAAAGCTTTTAAATAGACCTATTTATTTTACCTAAATTGTTATATATGCACAGGCAGTCATGCACATAATTGAGGTTCTGTAATTAAAAGAAAATGTTAATATAAAATAATTCATCGTTGTGACATTTGTAGGAAAGTATTTTCTAACATGCTTAATTTCCTACCTTGTCATCCAATCCTACAGGGACCGTGGGACATGGAGATGACCCTGAATGCATGTGTCTCTGTTTCCTATATTTTCAGAGTGTAGGAATCAAGCGATGGTGGCCCAATGGCTATGGAAACCAAACCTTATATGACGTTCTTATCACCTTTACAGCAGATCTCACCAAAGAAACGTCTTCTGCCCGGCGTAGGATTGGGTTTCGCACTGTGGAACTGATACAGAAAAATGTCTCTGCTGACCCAAATCAGGGTACGGTTTGTTCATTTGTTTATTTGTTTGTGGTAGAAAGGTACAATAAACATGAGAAAAGTAGCTTCTAGAGTGAAATAGATTGTGTGTGTTCTAGGCCTGACATTTTATATCCATGTCAACGGGCTGCCCATCTTCCTGAAGGGCTCAAACTGGATCCCAGCTGACAGTTTCCAGGAGCGCATCACCAAGGATAGACTGCGCCTGCTCCTGCAGTCAGCTGCTGATGCTCACATGAACTCCATGAGGGTGTGGGGTGGAGGGGTGGGTATTGTGAGTCCATGTCCTGATCTTCTTTGCAGTAAGCTGCTGTGTGGATGAAGGCTAAATATACAAATTATTTTGACAATGTCACTTTCACCTGCTTTTCCAGACAATATGCTGTGCTTTCATTGCCTGAAAGACAGCACTCAGCATCCACTCATAAGACAAAAGTTGCACCAAGAATTGCATGAGAAGTTACTTGCTTTAAATATGTGTGTCAAACCCATGGTTTTCCACTTCGGCTTATTGCTGCCATAAAGGTTTTATCATGAAAATATAGAACCAGGTTGGAAAAATTATGATGATGACATCTTCCCTGAAGAACTATTTATACATGTAGTAATTTTAGTCCTTCTAAGCTTGTGATTCTTGATGTGTAGAAAGCAGTGTATTCTTATCTGTGGTGGTACACAAACTGTGTGACTTCTAGGCTATGCTGGGTTCGACAGGGAAGATCGTGGCCCATTGCACTTCAAGGCTTAGGGGGCCTTGAGACATGTATGCATTTGTTCCAGAGTGTCTTTTTCTCAACCTGGCAGGTGTTTGAGTCTGAGGACTTTTACGATCTGGCTGACGAGTTGGGAATCATGATTTGGCAAGACCTCATGTTTTCTGTGGCCATGTACCCTACTACACCAGAGTTTCTCTCCTCTGTCACACAGGAAGTCAGACAGCAGGTAATCACATGGGTTTCTTTTTTACTAAGTTCTTCTCCAATGATTTCACATCACAACATCTTTTCACACTTGTTTAATTTTGATACTCCTTGCTGTTCACAGACATTTTGAATTCGGGTTACAGAACTTGTTAAAGTGCTATGTTGGGCTTTATTTTAATCAAAGGACAGAGAAGACTCCTTTGCATGGCTTTTTTTTAGAAAGGAATTTCATATAATGTGTACACGAAACACATATGCTGGTAATTTAATGAAAATAAGCTAATTGTGTGTAACTTTTAGAAGTATATTTGCATCTGACCTTGTGGTCTATGTCCATGTTTTTATACACAGGTATTACAAAGAAGTTTTTCAAGAATTGTCTTTGTTACAGGTGAGGAGGCTGATGCACAGACCGTCCATTCTGTTGTGGGCTGGAAGCAATGAGAATGAAAAGGCTTTGAGGCAAAACTGGTAATTTATAGTTACGGGAACTATTCTTAAAGGAAAGCTTAACCCTAGACGCAACTTGAGATGAATTCATAGATATTGATATTGTGAGTCTTGTCAACCATAAATTTCAAGCTGTATCGGTACTATTTCCATACAATCCACCTTTTAATTTCGGTAAATAATGGCACACGGACATCGCCATGTTGTGGTACTCTTTCGCAAATGAAAGCAAAATATCGCTGCTGTCGTCTGGTCTGGTGACGTCAGTTCCCCAAAAGCATTCAACATGCCACAGTGCAAAGCGTTCGGCTGTTTAAACGAACAGTGCAAATCCTTTAATGTAGACAGAAGCCACAAAAGCTTTTTGGGGATTCCGAATCCAGCAAAATCAAAGGATTGCTATGCACTATGTAAAAAGTGGCTTGAAAATTCAAAGAACGCCAAGTTGCCTCGTCATGCGAAGGAGTATAAATGGCACAAATCGCACCTCGTGTGCGAGGACTTTTTACGAGGGAGTGCTTTGAAGGCACCTACGAAAATGATGTGGCTGCTTCGCTTGGCTTCAAGACTTTTAAGAAAAACTTAAAGAAAGGATCAGCCATTCTGACAATTATCAATACAAGGTGTGCCAGTGAAAAAAGGCATTGCAGTAAGGCAAGACCGGATGGAAGCTGAACCTCGAGTGAGAACAGACGATTACAGCTGAGAGCGATGTCACTAACAAGTCAAGTTTCTTTATTCTTTTACCCTCAGGGGATATTGAGAAGAAAAAATGTCAAAGAACACCTGTCAATCGTAGTTCATCTGACATTAGAATATACATATATTGATAAATAAACTCAATGATTAATAAACACACAACACGCTCAATCACGCACGCAGACGTACCCACACGCAAAAACATAGGTACCTTTTCATCTATTCATTAATGCACTCTACTAAGAAGTATTTTAACAAAGTTCACTACTTTGGTCAATACACTTTTGTTTTCACAAGAAAAGAGTTTATAAAGCTTAAATGTATATATGGCCAGCTCAAGTAGTATGGTGTCAACGCGGTGCTGCGTTCAGCTGTAAAAACGTCTGCCCGATATCTGTGACGCTGCTGCTTTGAGCGCTATCGGCTGCGGGCTGCAGTAGCTTTCTCCCTGCCGGGGTAACTGACGTCACTCATCAAGGCAACATGGCTGCTTCCATGTAATGCCGATGAGCGACATTAAAAGCTGGGTTGTAAGTGAACAGTTCTTTTGTAGCTTGACGTTTAGGGTTAAAAAGACACACAACATCAATATTCATCAATTCAAGATAGGTTACTTCTAAGGTTAAGCTTTCCTTTAAGTCATTTGAAACTGGTAGTTTATAGTTAAAAGAATTGTGATGATTGATGTTGTTAGTGATTTGATCAACAATTTCAGCATGCTTATATTCTGTTAGTTTAATATATGGAACATTGTCCCAGTGTTTTTCATACATGGGTTTTTTTATGTTTGACACATAGGACTTAAATAAGGTTTAGTAATACTATAAAGTACATGCCACAGTTAATGTTTACAGTATTTATGGTTCATAGCGATATCGATGTCACATAAATGTAACAATTATATGTGCATAAATAGGTTTGGCACTGATTCAAACTACACATTATACTACAATGACTTCATCACCCTCTATGTCACAACGGTGATGACAATAGTACAGCAGGAAAATCCACGTCGACAGTACCTGTCCTCCAGCCCTAGTGATGGCTTGGAGACAGTGAGGGAGGGTTTCGTAGCCCAAGATCCTGACAGTGAGCTGTATGGTGACAGTAAGTATTAACATGTGCTTATGTGTTTATATTGTAACCAGTGACAACAACTGGAGGCACATACAGACCTGTTTACCTTCACAAGTTTCTGTAATGTTACCAGGATAGCCTGAGAATTACAGGTATTCCAGCTGCGAGTTTCCAGCTGATGGACAGGCTTCATCAAGAAGTTTTTAGATTTTGTTTTCTTTCTTTTAAATTTTTTTCCGCTCTGTGTGCTGACGATAGTTGCTTACAAATTGTAAGTCATTGATAATTTGAATTGCAGGGTCAGGCCAGAAGGTAGCTTACATAAACCTAGCCCTGACCAAACGCAAAGTATAAATACAAAGATGGGATTGGTACTGACGAACATTTGCAGAGCTTCTTAAAGTTTTTGGTATTGTGTACCTTCTGAAGCAGAGAATTTTCTTTTAAAAAGTTGTTTTTGTTACTGAACAAGGGATATTTGACATTACGGCAGCATGTAAGCACAGGGTTTGTGCTTGTCAGGGAAACATGAAATCAAAGGGATCTCTTTTAGTTGGGGGATTACAATATTTCATAAAAAGTTATGGAAAGTCAAGGAATCTGATAATTAGGGCCTAGCATTCTATAATTACCCAGGTATGCAAATATGCAGATTGTGATATCACTTACGCTGGATGGCCTCATTTTGCTCTTAAATGGTTCTCACATGCTGCCAGTCATGATTCAGTACAAGTCACAAGGTCAGACAGACAGTATAGTTACATCTTGTTCATACTTTCTAGCCTAGTGAAAGCTAAGTTAGCTGCATGTGTAACCCACTGGGCTGCAGGGATCATGTATCGTTTCTTTGTTGTGTGACGCTACATACATCAGTCTTGAAGATCTGTGATCTACAGGTTCAGAGTAAGATTGACTGCTGGTTAATTTCATTGGATCTGGGGAAGAAAAGGATGTCACCAGACCATCAGTGCATGAAATAATTGACATAATGTAAGCCATGCAAGTTGTGAGGGGTAGGTAAGGGGTAGAGAGTTTCATCACACTAACGCCTTGAGATGACGATACAACTGACTGCTACCTTTGATACGACAATACATAAAGCTAACTGACATGGTCCTACAGCCAGAGGCAGGAAAATACCCCATGGATTGATGGAAGGACCAGTTTTGCGCAGCACATGGCTTTCTCATCTTTTAGACATTTCTCATTACTACAAATAATTCACATTGTGAAGGTAACAAAGAGAACTTGGCCAATCCAGACTTAGATGGCAAGTCGCCTGTTTCTTTTCTCTTTACATTACGAAATTCATACATTTCATTTCTCAAGGTATTATTTTATATTCCACATATTGCACAAGGTCAGGCAGACAGTAGTTACACCTCAAGAGGTCTCGTTCACATATTTTAGCCTAGTGAAGTTTAATTATCACAACAGAGAAGCATATGTACAGTCACAACAGACTAGTGTATGTATGATCGCAACAGAGAAGCGATACATGATTCCTGCAAACCAGCTGCCTACACATGAAATAAAGGGTGGCCTATGGGAATCAGGTATCGCTTCTCTGTTGTGATTGTATCCACGAGAGAGAGAAGAGAGAAGGAAAGAGACAAAGTGAGGGGAGAGAGAGAGTTTAATGTGATTTTAAGTAAGGATTTAAAGTAGAAGGCATATTAGAGTATGTTTAGACAACAGAGACATCACTGAAAGGCTTTTTTTTTTTATTGGCACTACTTTTTTATTGACAATTTTCAGTTTCTATAATTGGCAACATCAGAAAGACAGAGTTTTAATGATCTGTAGTGGGATGAGAACTGGATATGAGATAAATTAAGTTGATGCATGATAAAACTACATGTACATGTATCACAGTATTTGATTAAATTGTTTTAACAGGTAATTAATTGGTAAATAAAACGCAATTTCTTGTCACAATACTGTACCATGACCTAAAGTGCTAATATCTCAATTAGCAAACCCTGCCACGGTTAGAGATTGCTAAATGAGATATTAGCACTTTGGGTCGTGGCACAGTATTGCTAAAGAAACACAAATTTAGAGCAAGAAATTTGTATTTTCAAACCACACATTGCAATTGCCTGCATGAATATTATCTATACGTACAGATGTATTTATTTCTCAACCCATTATCACAACATTACATGTATATATGTTGTACTAACAGTTTGGTATGACCAGTCCTCCTTATAAAACCCCTCCATTATAAGTCCTGATCTTGGCTGCTTTTTGAAGTCTTATATGGGAGGTTTTACTGTACTTTATGACTAAATGTGTAGCAATGCTTAGGTTAAATTCTAGGTACAGTAGTGGGAATTGAGGTTCATGATAATGCTACTTATCAGATTTAGTGAGACAGCTTAATTGTTTTAAATAAAAAATGTGATTTAGCTTGGCAGCAATCATTGTCAAGATAACAAAATGTAATCAAAGAAAAATACAATTCTGTATTAAAGAATTATGGATATGCTTTAGTAATAATTAGATACTTAGTCTGCCAAGCTGGACATTTGGTCTGGAAAAGTCAGGGAGTTTGTTTTGCCTCAACAGTATGCACCCTGTCAACAATCTTTTGTGAATCAGTGTCTTGGTATACTGAATAACAAGTTTGTGACATTACGGTTCCTGTAGGATTGGAAGCATAAGCAGGTCTAGGTATGTAGGTAATTTTAAAGGGACAGTGCTTCCACCAAGTTCCACCTTATGGTGATTTTCCACTGTGGGGGATGGGTCCTATGCAGTGAAATAATCCCTATCCTGATGGCTGCAGTATATGCCCAGTGTGGAGAGAGAGTTTTAGTGGTGGGGGAAGGCCAAATGGAATCTGAACAATCTTCTATATACTAGTCAACAGGTTTACCTGCAGAGCTACCCCCCAAATTGGTAAACATGTATGCCTGTATTACTTTAATGTGTCTGTTACTTTCTGGTGAGTTTGTGACTGGCAAGCAATCCAGTGAGATAATAAGTGAGTAAATGGTGTTTGAAATCTCACACCCACCTTTTCACCTGATCACTACTAGTGAAGTGAGACTCATTCACAGTCTCTGGCATCAGAGTTCTTCTGTCTCTTCCCCCAGTTCATTTTTACAACTACCTGATAAACCAGTGGAAGCCTGATTATTTTCCCATTCCAAGGATGGCCACAGAATATGGAATCCAGGCATGGTGTAACATGAGAACTCTACAGGATGTCTTTGAGGAAGCAGATATGAGTTTTGGTTCAGCACAGGCCGACCACAGACAGCATCACCCTGGTGGTCAGTTGTCTTTCGTACCAAGTGTGCTGATGACTTGTTTAATTTTGGACAGAATACTTGTCATTCTTGACTTTTTGTACCATTCATAGATGCAGCAACATTAAGACTGTAACCAAATGCATAATTATAAGATCTTGTGCCAAGTATTGTTTTTTCTGAATCCTTATGCCCAGCCTTGGAAAAGTTGCTAGCTTGTGACGGTGAAGTGCACTCCATGAGGGCTCTTTGAAGCTAGCTATACTGTACTTAGTGAGAGAGGAGCAAGGCTTAAGTTTTGTTGCTGACATAATTTTTGTTTCAAAGCCAGATGCCTTAATAAATTACTGCCTGAAATTTGAGTAACAAACTGACCGAAGCATCTCTTGATCTTTTCACACTATTCATTATCAGGAATGAGATATCACCTGGTGCTAATACTTCGCATGTACTTGAGAATCATCCTCTGGTTAAGTAATTTTGGAACACTGGAATGACAAAACACCTCATTAAAATTTGTGAAGTTGTGAGTAACGATGTGGGATCAATAGCTTAACTAAACCTTCTAGTAAATTTTGCTTAAATGCAAAACAATTTTGCTAATCCACAGGTGCTGTGGAGATGTCAGCAGAAATACTTTTACACTTGGACCTCCCCTCACAAACCGATCAAAAGCTGTACTTCAAAAGTTATATTTACCTGACTCAGGTAAGTATTGTTGCCACCAAGTCTTCATAATCATACTTGTGTTTGATTAACAGCAGCTGGACATTGCTGAAGATGATTTTACTAATTCCCTTGAAACCTGCTTAACCACAGAGACTGGGGCTTAGCTACAAACACTTGTATCTCCTTTCCAACGTAGAAGTTCTCATAAAAGTTGCAGGTCTCGTAGCTAGTTATGTGAAGTAAAAGATGGATACAATACAATCAAGGAAGCTTGACCCACAAATTGTCTGCACATTATACTGAACCCTCGTCTGAGGAATATTTGTTGCATCATCAGGAACTTTGAGGTGGAGGAAGAATGTGACTGATGAAGCTCATGGCACAGGAATACAGGAGACTTGAAGAATATTTTACAAAAAAAGAAAATGGAAAAATGTTGAACAAACATGTAGAATATAGGGGTTGAAGAGTCACAGGAAAACTGAGTGGGGAGTCTGGGAGAACATGGGATGGGAGATGTGACACAAACAGCACCACAGAACAACAGGAGACACTACAGCCATCGGATCCTTTTGTATTTAAGGAGTGACAGGGATATTCTGCGCTCACCATGTGCAGGGAGAAAAAGCACATAATTTATTAATAATGTGATTAGAAGTAGCAGGAATTTTCTGTATGGGAAAGCGCATCTTAAGGAGGCAATGCTGATTGAGGGATTCCATCGGTGTAAACTTGGTTTTTGTATTTCACCTAGATCAACCAGGCAATGTCTATCAAGACCCAGACAGAACACTACCGGCGATATCAGAGCAAGGTGCTGCCAGATGGTCGGGGGCTGACTATGGGCGCCCTCTACTGGCAGCTGAACGACATCTGGCAGGCACCTACCTGGGCATCCATAGGTATGCTTATTTACATTCTTGCTATGTTTTAACTCTATGAAAGCATTCTGCATGGTACTCACCCCTTTCACTACTTCACCTGCCCTTTATCTGAAGAAAGGTTGATTTCATTGCCATGAGAAATTATTAAACCAGATTTTGCTGGGGTTTTTTTGTTTTTTTTGTTTTGCTTTCTCTTATTCTTGTCTCAAGACTTAG
>SMGT01009872.1:482932-526852 GCA_004794575.1 Lanistes nyassanus | reverse complement strand
TCTTCGCTGTTCGTGTGAAGTCCGGAGCTCACTTCGCAATGTGCCTACACCTGCAGGACTTCCTGATCGCCTGGGGATTGGTAGCTCTTTCGTGTGGAGGTGAGTAACTCGCTGACGGTTACGACTACCAAAAAAAGTGCTTAAACGCCGAAGCCAATCAGGGTCCGGGCGTCATAATCTTAAGCCTTAACCCTTATCGCACTCTCTCCCCTATCTTCCACTCCTCCTGCCACTTCGCTTAAACTGCACCTCTAACCAGGGATCAACCTGCTCTAAACGATGGGTCAGTTGAACCTGTCCACCACATTGTGACACATTTAACACTTTATAGATTAACAAAACAGCAGCTCGCGTATAAAACACTACACACTCAAAACGCAGGGCAATAAGCGGATGCCAATAGTACTATTGCCAGTGTTTTGCTGACACGTGCTGACTGTAGTGTTGCCTCACCTGGACGGTTCCTTGTCAAGTCAGCAGCGAAGGCTACCTTCGTTAGAAATAATTATTACTGCACAATATTTTGGAGGAATGGGGAGATAAACATGCCTTCGAAAAGATTTGAATAGCCAGGTCTATACAGATATAACCTTCAAGGCGCATCACGTCATGATTCTTCATAGGTCTGCTGGGTGTAGAAGATTGTGCGTTAGGAGGTAAAAAAAATTAAGGTATTTTTTGTCAAAGGCTTGCAAGTTTTCTTGGGGATTTGGTGCCAGTGTTGTCCGTAAGTTTTCATTGAATCCTGAACTGCTTCCAGAAATACAGTGAGTTTATCAGTTTCTGCGGGCGAGGCGCTGATTGGTAAAAAGTCCCTGTCATCTTTCATGGCTTCTTTAAGCGTGGATGATATTATTATTATTGTTATTATTATTATTTGAAAATTTATATAGTGTACTAATCACACTCATAAGGCCACGTTCCCCTCTAATTCTGTAGGTGGATTTTCCTGTGCTGTTTTGGATTTCCCTTTGGGTCTGTCAAAGCAGCCTTCAAAGCAGCTGTATAATCTCTCTCTCTCTCTCATTATTGTCGTCAGTTTTATCACCAGGTACAACAGCATGAAAATAATGTGATGTGTGTGACGTCAGCACTTGTCCCACCTGGGACACCAGGATTATACCGAATAAACAGGAAAGGAATAATTTCTCTCGCGTTGGTGCGTGCGATTGTGCATAATGGTAAATTGCCGCCACTCCAATCTGTCCGTGTGTGTAGGATCGATGGGGCTGGTTGGAGGGGAAAGTGCACGTGGGGCTGGCCCTCCCTAGCCCTTCGGCAGTCAGCACCCTGCAGTGAGGCTGGAGCTGGAGACGTGCGGGGGTTGTGTGAGAAGACCAAGGTGTCCTTTTGACCACCGGACGGCAGAAGGGCGAGGTCTTTGATGTTCCGTGTATCTCCACCATTGCACTGACATTCGTGCTACGGACTTTGGGTGATGCGGTGTACGTACTATTGTGAGGGACAACGTGCTCCGCTTAGGGACATCGCAAGGCCTAAGGACGGGCTTGGGATGGTCCAGTGGAAAGGAAATACACTGGGACGGTGCTGTTTCACATCAGCGTTTAAATCTGTTTTCGTATTTCCTTGGCTGACCTAATTTTCTGTTTTGTGAATGTCAGTTGTAATGCCATGGAAGAGCTTTCTTGAATGCAAAGTGTGCTGAAATTATAATGTAAAGAGCTATAGGTACTTCGGGTTTCCTACATCTGCCACGCGCTTTCTTCCAGCAGTTTCGCATCCAACGTTTTCTGCACATGTCAGTTCTCAAGGGGCTTGCTGTTAAGGACATAATTCTTCCGGCAGTAGGTCATTAACAAAATAAGTATCATAGACCTGAAGTCGAGAGATGTCTCTCCCCACTCCCCAACCCCCACCAAAACCAAACACACACACACACACATGCACATGCACATACACACTATATTCCATGTCCTTCCTCCTGAAGTCTCTCACCTCCCCCCCAAACACACACACACCCCCGCGCGAACGACTGTGCAGTCTGTGGGATAGGTAAGGACGCGGGGGATGAGTTTCACTATATTTCTGTGTGGGGTAAGCTTGCGGCTGATCGCAGAGTGCAAGTGTCACCAGGTTTTTAGGACACCCTAGTGCCTGCAAACTTCGAAAGCTGATATCTACTAAAACCAGAAGTGTATTGACAAAATCAGCAAACTTTGTGAAAATATTACTCAGATACATTTGGGTGTAGTGTTTGTATGGTTGTGCGTTCTTGAAATATTTAGTGAATGTATGTACACGCGACAGAGGGGAAGAAAAATGAATTCTTATACGTGAGTGTGTGAGTAATCGAGATCGTTATTACTTTTTACGATGAAATTTTTCTCTGTGTTAAATTTTCCTTGTGTAATCCTACGAGGGATGAACTACAATTGTCATATGCCCTTTGCATGTTATCTCCTTTCACTGAATACCCCCCCTGAGGGTGAAAGAATAAAGAAAACTTGACTTCAGCTGTTACGCGCCTTGGTTTCCTGCCAATCAAAGTCCCGTGAGTTAATCCCGCAGCTGCTATTGGTTCACAGTCTGTGGCGTCACTGTCACTGCTGGCGTCGATTCTAAAGATGTTTTAATAATAGACGCATGTCTAAACGCAGACGTGTTATGACGAAGACGACTAAAGGCGATGCAGTATGTAAAATCACCCCAGGTAACAGATAAGTGCGTTCATATGTGCTTGGAATGTTTGGGCGTGACCGCGTGGCAGAAACTATGACGGAAGTCGTTAAAGTGACGGAAGGCCCATCAATTGAATGTCGAAGCTCCACCGATTACGAACATAGGCCTATTTTATCCCCACCTATCCCCCTCCTATCCCAGTCATCGCGCAAGAGGAAACTTCTGCGCATAGACTAGTGGTGAATGAAGAGAAACGACTTACAGCCATTCTTACGTGGTATTTTAATTTTCATCGGGGAAGCGCATCAAGGTGTTTTATAGTTCACCTTGCGCCAGTAAATATGCGAAACCCATCACTAACAACAAACCCTCCTGTAGGCCTATTCTAGAAGGCTGCTGGCATCTTCAGTTACCCCCGTGGCTTACCAAGGATGTCAAGATCAGCCAGATCCATTCCTAGTTACCTCAGTGCTTAGTCTGGGCTATTTCTGTCGCCTGAATAACGAATTAAAGGTTTTGTGGTTGCTATGACGATGCCCAGTCGCAAGTTCTTTGCTCAGTTGCTTTGGGACTGGCGGTTTTCAACTGGTCATTGGTCTTTCTTTCTTTCTTTACTTGTTGCCGTAATGTTCACTTACTAACATCAGAATAGCATTTCTCGTTGAATGTTAAAACAAATCTGTCAGTAACATTAAATAAACGAAGACCAAAAATTTGAAAATGTTTCTTGCCCTGGTGTTTCTGACCTTTCACCCTCACGAAACAGTGAAAACATAAGGCCTTGTCACTTCGGGTTTCAGGATGATCAAAAATGTTATTTTCCCTGTGGTCAGGATATTATTTATGATACAAACAAGTCTTCACACGTGCACTCACACGCGCTTGTGCAAGCGTTCGCGCGCGCGCTCACACACACAGGGGGCTATTGAATCTGAGGGCTGAATCGTCATTGATGTAAACACTGTTTTTCAATGATGACGATGGTGGTAGCGGAAGCAGTGGAGGGCGATAAGCACGAATAAGGGGGAAGAAACCTCCCCTGGACAACAAAACTTAATGTTTGAATAGCCTCCCTTGCCTCGAAAGATGGCCGTTCGGTTTAATAACATACAGAGTATTCTATCAAGAAAATATACTTGTAAGATTTAGAAGTGAAGGTAACGTTGCACTTCCATGAAACAGAGTTCTGTTGAGAAACGAAAGGCGTCGGGAACAAGTTCAAAATGTCTGCTTTTTACTGACAGGTAAGTTTGTAAAGTCTAGTGTAAATTTACGTATCTCCCTATATTTAATATTATATCTGAGGATTGTGAGACAGCAAAGGATATGCAGAGATGTAGAAAATCCGTTACAGCTACTAGAACTGTTGGTGAGCGTTTACAAATCACAAATCACAAGCCGGTCGGGCTATCGATTTTGTCTTCTGACTACTGCAGACGTTAGTGTGGGTGCAAGGCATGTTAGATTTCAGCCGTGTTCTAGTTTTTCAGAGTGTCAGCTAACCGCGTAGGTTAGACATGGCGAAGTGAATAATGAGAAATGGCGCAGCGCCTCAACAGGGCTCAGTACTTCGCTGTTTGTGTTGTTTGAAGTCCGCAGCTCATTTCGCTATGTGCCTACACCTGTAATGCGCCCAGATCGGCCGGAGATTGGTCACTCAGGTTGGGAGGTGCAGAATTCGGAGAAATATAACTCTTACGTTCACGAGTACAGGAAAAAGCGCTGAAACCCCGAAGCCAATCAACGTCGGGGTGCCATAGTCTAAAGCCCTATAAGCTGCAGGGAGTAGGAGAGGGGTTGGGGGGGGGGTATCATTGTCACGACGGGCCGTACCTTAACTTACTGGACTCGACTTCTCCACAACAACAGAACAAACTTTTATGGTGATCTCGTAAATATAAAATTAATTGAGCAATCGTCACCAAAACCTTTACTACTCCAGGTCAATGGTTTCTACACCAAAGGGTGACGACGCTATGAAATAATGTTATAACTAGAGAAATCTACCGAGGGAAAAGATTCTCATACTCTGACACGTTCGCCCAGTCTCTCACAGGCAAAACACTACTAGCTCAAGAGCCCCCACCCTCGTAAAACACACAACTGCAGCGAACCGTTATTCAACATATATTTCAAACACTAACTGACTCGACAACATCAAATATATCTACAGATTATTTACAGAGAATCACCGTGCTCGTGTCTAGGGTAAGACGCTGCCTGATTATGTCATACCACCGGGAATCAGACAAACAGGATAAACGAACTAAATCCAGAGGGGAAATCACACCGCAACACGGCCTATGATCCTGTCCGATACAGTAAGTGACCGACAACAGAGCTCCTACTCTTGTCACTACTGAAACAATTGCTTCTGCGATACACAACTCTGAAGCTATACAACGACCAACTAATGACACCGCAACCACCAAGTACTTCACTCCTCTTGGCGTTCGCCCGGCCACTAGCCTATGACGTCTCCTGTCTCCGGCAGGATAAAACCACCCATCTTACTAAACCCGAGTCCCAGACTCTAAGATAGTTATTTATGGCAGAGCAGTCCTAATTTTAGAAGGCACAGTAGCAGTCACTTACTAGTCTGTCTCGTTGACTTGTCGGCCAAATACAAACCAGTGTATTTAGCGTGACTGCTAGCTGCTACTCTTACAACGTCCTGGCTAAGATGGCGAGGAGCAGAGGTCCGTGGGTCTGCACGTGTCCGCTTCTCTTGGTCTTCCTACTCCATTTATCTGTCC
The DNA here is from genome assembly GCA_004794575.1 of Lanistes nyassanus. Lineage (NCBI taxonomy): Eukaryota > Metazoa > Mollusca > Gastropoda > Architaenioglossa > Ampullariidae > Lanistes > Lanistes nyassanus. The sequence goes on along the minus strand of SMGT01009872.1, from coordinate 521,456 downwards.
ATCTCTCTGTATCCTCTACATGTGTATCCCCCTCACTCACGCTTTCCCCAACTTAAGTAGTATGTGCCCTGACGCCTTAAACTCGATTAAACCGGTTCTGGCCGGCCTAGGCTAGGCAGAGCTGCTATCCTGGCTAGCATCCACCTCCCAGGTGTCAAGAGAGGGAAGGGGGAACAGCCTAACCTAGGGGTGACATGTGACAATCATTGGCAGAAATAATTATTACTGCACAACATTATGGAGGTATGGGTAGAGATAAACATTCCGTCGAAAACATTTTAACAGGCATAGCCCGCACAAATAACTCTGCAGCCTTAAGAAGTTATAATTCTTCATAGGTCTGCTATGTGTATAATATATTTTTTTGGTCTAGGGTTTGACGTTTTCTTTGTGACCTGGTGCCAAGGTTGTGTGTCGGCTGTCATTGAATTAGGAGTTACTTCCAGCACGGTGCAATGCGATGCGCTGGTCGGTTTGAGCAAACGAGGTGCTGATTGGTCGAAGTATCCTGACATTGCTCATAGCTTGTCTAAGCGTAGATGACGGTGGTGGTGGTGGTGACGACGACGACGATATGAAATATTATATAGTGCAGAATCTCATTAAAGCGCGCTCCCCACGCGTTTAACACTAATTTCGTAGTTTCCTGTGGTGTCTAAAAATAATCCTGTTGGTTTTCCAGCATGCGCCTGTACGCCTTCACAGCAGCTGTATAATTAATATCGTTCTCTCTAGCCTAGTATCGTCGTCAGTTTTATCGCTAGTTACGACCGCATGAAGAAAACGTGATGTCTATGACATCAGCACCTGTCCCACCTGGGACACCATCATTATACCGAGCAAATAAGAAAGAAACGGTTTCTCTCGCGTTGGTGTGTGCGAATGTGTGAAAATGTGTAAATTGTCCGCCGTTCAATTCAGCCCTTAAGGGTAAAGAGGATGGTGATGGTCTGATCGGAAAGTGCACGTGGGACTGGCCCTCCCTAACCTTTGGGCAATCAGCGGCCTGCTGTGACGTGGGAACCGAAGGATCGATTGCGCGTTCTTCAAACAGAATTTCAACCTCACTACTTGTCAAGTTTGGCTTCCAGGTTCTTTTCTGCCAGTGCAGCGGTTACAGAGGAGAAGTGACGTGCTGACCATAACGCATGCGCACTCACAGAGAATTTCCGCCGTCTTCAAAAAGCATATTATTTCCTTATTCGCGCCTTGTGCATACTGATTTTATTCAGGCCCGCTATGCCCGACAAGACAACCGAACTGACAACTGTAATATTCTAGAATAAGTTCCGTGAATTTCCCATGCACAAAAACTAAATAACCTGTTTTTCCCTCGTTGTTCGGTACTAAGTTATTCGGTCGTCCCAGGAGCGAATATATATATACACTGTAGCTTATTCCAAGTTCGCCGAAACAGCGTTTTCGATCAGAGAGAGAGAGAGAGAAATAAAATCGGCTATTCGGGTATATAGTACAGGTCAGGTAACTGGAAGAAAACAACAGCTGCTCCCGAATAGCGGTTACTCGGGTATAAATTTAGTAGAGGAGGGTGGGTATAGTTGTAACGCTTTTCGTATTTTTGGCTGTCCATTCTCAGTGATTGAACTAAAAGGTTCTCATAGTACTGCTTAATCGGCCCAGGTATTTTTTACTGAGTCATATACAATAAGCGTTGGTAACCTAAACAGTAAAATCTACAGCTTGCTGAGTGTTACAATCTACCCCATGTGTGGATATAGTTGTAACATCAAGCGGGGTAGACTAAAAAAAAAAAAACTACGAGGAAGGATAGCCTCACTTAGCCTCGTAATCATTTTGTTATTGTAAAACTTACAAGATAAAGGAATTTCCGATCGTGCAAACTGATTAGTGGCATGGGATGTAGTGCTGTCAGTCAGCTAGGTGTAGTAATAGCGTTAGTTTCAGTGGGGCGTAGTGCCTAGCTACCATTTAGCTAACATTTAGAACTATTTTTAGTTACTAACTACGGGTAATCCGTCAAGTGAGGGAAGGGCCGTCAATTGAATGTCGAAACTCCATAGATTATGGACGTAGGCCTAACATTCACCCCACCCCCACGTCTGTGGCCCATCATAGTCCAGCCATTGCGCAAGAGGAAACGTGCGCATAAACTATTGATGAATGAGGAGGAGAGACTTAATGCTTTTCTTGTCTCGAACTTGCAGCTGGGCCTGTGCAGTTGAACTCAATCGAACGATCTTTGCTTTGACGAACTTTTGCGATCTGGGCCCTGGGGTGCATAACGCACCGGCCCGCTTTGTACTATATAGTTTTAGGATGTAGACCAGTGAAAAAAATCTGGAGCTCATCTTGCCGTGGTTAGATTCCAGATTGTGGTTTTCAGCAATAGAGAGTTCTCTCACAGTAGCCAGTAACCAAGTGCAGCGTTCTGCGAAGAACGGGAAGGTTAGGTGCTTGCGTACTATAGCCAGGTAACAAGTGCGTAGACAACATGCAGGTGCTGTTACCATGTAAGAAAATATTAATGGTCTTTGCACATGCACGCGTTATGGAACGCAGAGTTGACATCACATAATTTAGTTCCTGAGCAGATCGTCCGATTACAGTCAGCCTTCAGGGAAAACACTGACACGGCGATCTAGACACAAAGTATGTACAATGAACTAGATTTGATTTTTAAAGTTAAAATTGGGTCCGAAAAGATAAAAGGGGATCCTGCATTCTTTACCAGTTTTTGTTTGGGGGCAGATTTGTGGCAGGTTTTATGCGGTGTGTCGTTGATCCGATCTGACAAAATCCATTCCGTACTTAAGCTGAATCCTTTCAGGATGTCAACTGAACGTGCTTGTCTTGTGCTTAACGACCGCATTACACGGATGAATTTAAGACACAACGCATGCACATGGTCCCGGTTCCTACCATACTGGTCATGACTGTGTTCCCCACTCTATAACCTCTGGCTGCAGCCAATCAACTGCAGTGAACCACTAAGCAGTAATTGACCTTCGCTGGCTTATGCTTTTTGTTTGTTTGTCGATTTGTCTACATCCGGCTGGCGACATTGTCAGTTTTCCCGGTAACGGGCAAACGTTTTGTTAGTCATCCGGGCAACCGAATGCAAATGGTGTTTTTTTTAAAAAAAATATACATTTACTTATTTGATGGAGTGGTCGTCTACTTTAAGTTTCATCCTGTACTGCTCAAGCTGTTCTGCTGCTGTTGTAGACGATGATAATGATGATGATGACAACGATGACGATTGAGTCCGTCTGTCTGTCTGTTCAGTTATCGTTTCACCGCAGTCTGTGTCTTGTTGGAACGATTTTTTTTTTGTCGGGGCACAGTTGTTTGAGAAAAAAGAAACACGAGAGAGGAATATGACAGAAAAGAAAATGACGTATGGAGGGAAGGAAAGAGTGAAAGAATGCAGGAAACAAGACAAGAAAGGAGTGGGGGGGACGAAAAAGCTGGGTGTGGGCGCACGTAGACCTGTGTGCGTGTGTGTGCGTGTGTGTGCGCAGTCGGCCACAGAAAATTACCGTGCTGTGACCAAGTAGATCATGCAGATGGGCTGTATGTGACGCAATTCCCAATGTTGTAACCCGCTCTTGGTACGTTCGACTCCCTTTGGGACGTGACTGTTCGAAAATAGCTCTCGTGACGTGGCTCGCGACCAAAAGAGAACGCCTGTGGGTCGTGACATCTAAGGATGTGTAGCGGGGATCGTTTTCCCCCATTAACACCGTGCAAGCCCGTGTGAGTGGGATTTTGGGACACAGTGCGTACGAACAGTAGTGTGACGAAGAAGTACACATGCGGAATTTTATTTTTATTCCTTAATGCACTCGTCAGTGGCTGGTGACTGTGGTGTCGCTGCATGACTTCCGTCCCGCTTGATCTAAGATTACTTTGCGCCTGTGGGATCCGCAGATCTAACCTCTTTTGACATTCCATTCTTTTCCACGACAACCAGTGTCGCCAGCTGCTCGTTAGCATCAGCTTTAATCCCGCCAGGGATATTTGCTGTTTCCGTTAGTAAAGGTAAACACAGGAACGTGTGATATGCGAGTAGTTGGAGAAGGTAAATCAGGTATGATCCGATAAAGCTCGATGTTGAAAAGAGTTACTTCCCTTTATAGGTAGAACCCAATGCGTTCAAGTTGGAACAAACGAGGCAGTCGTTATGTGAACGTTCACACTGTTTCACAGGAAACATGTGAAAACTACCACCCCCCCCACCCCCAGAGCGATCCATTAAAGTGCTAAATGGGGCCGGTCAGAAAGGGAGATAAGGGGAGGAGAGATTGAAAGGAAGGAAAGAAAAACAAGCATGCAAGCAAGCTTTCTGCTCATTTCTGCAAATCGTGCTCTTGAGAATAGTCTTATGAAGCAAATGAAACACCAAAATGTACCTGATGACCTTTAAATCTAAGCTTTGGTGTGTAATCTCAGTTTCAAAATTTCTGAAAGTAAAGAACCTTTATTGCGGCCTGTAATGTAAACAGTTGTTGTGTCAATAGGAAGAGAACCCTAACAGCAAGCAGAAACATGAAAAATGTTGAGTGTGATGGCTGTATGAAGAGAATTCCTGCCTTGTTCTGAGTGTTTGATTCTAATTTCACTTCTGTGTTTAAAAAATATTATTTTGACATTATTTGTGTGATGAAATTGGGTGGTCCAATGTAGTGGACGACTTTTTTTATTCTTTGTTTTTTATCCTTTCCTTTTAATGAACGATATTAAACACCTTTACGTGATTACGTAATTACTTTTAATACCAGTAATTACGACAACCTAGCAGGTCTCGCGAAACAAATGCGTGCGTTTTTAGAGACTAAAATTGACCTGTAGAAACAACTGACATGCTGAAAATATCAGTCTTGGACTGTTCCTGCTTTTCTAATGTTTATTACTTGACCTCTCGACCTTTGTTTTGTTCTAGGATAATCAAGGATGCCAGCGTAAGCAGTAGAATGCACTGATCATAGCCGTACGACATTGCCTCAACAAGACGATCATAACCCGGCACAGTTATCGTCCTTTCTAACAGGCAAGTGATGCAGATGGCTTCTCTACCACCCTCGCCCCTGTCAAATATCTCCTCTGTTCTGCTTATCTACGAACATAGCCGCTCACTTTTTCCTGTCCTTCTGTTGGTCCATTTGTTTAAAAGCGTGCGTGCATCCACAAGTGCTTCTAGGGTGGGGGGTTTAATTCTTTTGTTGTCGTCTAGGACATAAACAATATGGAAAATCGGCTCAAAAAGTATCAAGAAAACTGTTCAGTGATGTTAGATAGTAGAACTTGTGAGGTTTGCGCAGTGTCAGCGATGCCACAATCATCTTCCGTTACCAATGTACTCCTGCTTTTTTCGTAATTTGTACATACAAGAAGGAACTCTTTAACGATAAGAATAGTTCTCATTCCTTTAACAGGACATGCTGCCTGCAGAAACCTGCTACGTGTGTGGCTTCCTGTCTACTGCATGCGTGTTGTGGCTTCTTGTCTATTGCATGCGTGTTGTTGCTTCCTGTCTATTGCATGCGTGTTGTTGCTTCCTGTCTATTGCATGCGTGTTGTTGCTTCCTTTACCATTTTTTCTGGTTTGTCTCATCAAGTAGCACGGTATATACGTACGGCCATTTTTGAAATCATAATCGCGTTTAGGCGAGATTTATCTCCCTCGTGTGTGTTGCCCTTGTGTTGGCGTACTTGCATTCTCAAGTTTTATTTCCTTGGCTTTGCAGTATGTTGTTGTTTTAGCTTTGCAAAGAAAATATTTTTTTTGCCTTTAACATGATTGTTCATTTACTGCTTGTTGTTTGGCATCGCTTTTCTCTGGTTATCTTCGATATTTTTCACAGGATTCGCAGTTTCGTTTCGTGAACTCCTGGGTTGATCTAACGACACTACTGAAATAAATAAAATGTTGTGGTCTGTAATCCATAGTTTGAGCTGCAATAAATTTAAGGAAAAACAAGGGAAAGGCGCAAAACAACAACTTAGTAATAATACTTTATTTTAATCTTGGTAGACAATATATAGTTTTCAGCATTGTTCTATCGCCAGGGGTGGACAATCTAGCCATGAGGACTGGAAGACTCCGTGTTAAATACTCCGTGATCTTGGGAACACTGCGCATGGCCGGATGTGACCCGCCTGTTAGCCTGTTACAAAAAAAAAATAAAATAAAGACTTGGAAGTATATGTCATCGTTTTGTATTATACGATTTTTTTCTTCAAAACGTTATCTTTATAACCTACCTTTTAATCCTCTTACTGTAAGCTACATATTTTCCCCCCATTTCTTCTCCCCCATTTTCCCCCTTCTTTTTGGTATACCCTGAGTATACCCGGGAACTGAACTCACAGCTCCCACTTTCCTCCTAAGCCCCCACTCTTAACCACGGGGCTAACTTGGGTCCCGACAGCGAGCTCGCAAAACTTGGCTTTTAACAGTTAACAGACAAGCGAGCTAAACACTGCTCACAAACAGCATAAAGGGCAGAATAAGAAACATCCTGACAGCTGTGCCGGTGGCGAAAGTCGTGAAGAAAGTCCTCACAACCAGGAGACAAGGGTTCGTATCGCGGAGTATCTACACGAACAGGTAAAAATTGTCATGCCAATTAAATTGCAGGTCTCCATACAGCGAATAGTACCTCCTGCGGATTCTACTCAACAACAGCGCGGACAACAACCAGTAGCTCACACGTCCAACAAAGCCGCCCCCCCCCCCCAGCCAAAAAAAGGTAGAAAACAAAAGAAAGGAATGCAGGAAGAAAATAGAGCAATTTATGGCAACACCTTATAGTTGGTGTTGCGAATTTTTTTCTTTATAGAAAGACAACAGACACATCGCATAAAATACCAAATGTTTTACATTTTGTTTTATCCAAACCACATGTATGTGGGCAAAACGGCTCATTTATCATAACAAATGATATCTCTGCAAGAAATAGAACCTTTCGTACTAACCTGTCACGCCCGCACGTTTTAATCAAGACAAGGTGTTTTCATCACCACAAATTGTCAAAAAACCCACTTCCTTGTCAGTTGCCGTCTTAGCGTCAATAAACCCCGAAATCTTACTCCAGCTAATAAATTTAACACATGCACTCAGATTGTTTTCTCAGTATAACGTCCTTTTCTTTCCTCCTTTTCACCTTGTTTTGGTAGGCTTCAGTTGTTATAATATTGTGAGACTGTTTATATCACCGTTCACGTAATGCGTGTACGCTATTTTGTCTATTTTCTATGAATTTCTGTCCGTTAAACTTCTTCCCAAGGTTTTAGTGCCAAAATTAAGAATACTCGATCAAATTTTGAAGTGTTTTTGTTGCAACTGGCTGCACTAGTTTTGTTTACATGTAACTCCCTTCATTCGATTTGGGGGTGAAACATAACCTTTTTGTTTCCTCAATCACAGTCGACCAAATATTATTGTTACTGGCTTTGGTTTGGGAGCATACAATGAGGTATGAAAAATAACCATGTTAAATCAGGAACATCAAACCAAATCAGCCTTTAAGAGCTGCCATAGAGCCGACGAAAATGTTTGCAAAAAACAGAACTTTGTTTCCTACTAATTAGACGTTAGCAGTCTTTTTTTTTTTTTTTTTTTGCTCTCTAGGCAACTTCACTGCCTTGATGGCACATTTATTTTTTTATTCCTCTAGAAGGGAGTGGGGGTATTTGCATGTGGCTGAACCCGTCAAGTGCATTACACTGCGAAAACGCACATTTTGTTTTTGGGTGAAGTTACAAGTACCCGACGCAATGCCTTTTCACACAAGTGGCTGTGTAGGGGTTTCAATTTTTCCTCGGTTTAATAGGATATGCACTTTCCTTGGTTATCCGATATTTGTATGCATCGAGATGCCAGAAAAAGGCACATAGTGGTCCACGAAGGACAATGAATGTTTTTCAGACCCACAAGAGAGAATTGATGAAAACTTTTCGATATTTTTTAAACAGCCAGAATGTTTATGGATTGTCGTCCCTGTCCTCCCCCCCCCCCACACACACACAAAATGAGAGTTTACCTCGCGCCCGCCCGCAGTGGATGTCGTACTGAACAAACGCTGACTGAAGTATGTGAGAGTCGGGACACCCTGACAACAATCGCTCCAGACAGCCAAGGTACGCGAAAAGAGCGCTGCACAAGTGAAATACAGTTTGAAAACAAAGTAAGCTCACCTGAAAAATATATCAACATTACATGCTACATAATATGGGAGTCTCTCCCGCTCGCTCTCTTTCTCTCTCGCTTTCTCCAGACCTCCGAGCCTTTCTTAACCCCGACGAATGTGTGTCGTATTTTTTTAGCCTTCGTCATTACAAACACGGCCATGTCTGGTGTTTGTAGGACCATGTAAACACCTTCGCACACCTTCACAGCACGCGGAAACGAAAGCACCCTTACATGTACTCATGCACTCAAGCGCTGGGGAACTGCAACACGCATACATATAATTAACACATACATATTTATACAATCCAGCAAAACTTTACCTACGTGCAGTAAACGTCGTCACTTGTGCTGTCAGTCAGGTGACTAATGCATGCTCCCTCAGCTTCGGCGTTCTTCCGGTCACAAACATCCGGGGATTTACCCTTTGGACCTGGAAGCGCCAAAGACACGTACAGCTAGAAGGTTAAGTTTGCACAGAACAGGCGAACACAAACAAAGGACTAACAGAGCTCTGACAGTTCGCTGGACTGGCATTTATTTTCCGTCGGTCAGGAGGATGGTCAAGTTAGTTTGTGTCACGGTAAGTTACTGTCAACCCTTTCCGAATGGCGACGCTAACCTACCGATGTATAATACTTGCGGTTTGGCTGTCAACAACCAGGACTTTATCGTGGTGAAGCAGGAGTGGGCCAAGTGTTGAAATGTGAATGGCCGGGGGGGGGGAGGTGGAGACCGAACACACACCTTGGGGCCAGCCTTGTGAAACACAAGAGGACGAGAGGTTCGAACCCTCGACCTTCTGTACCACTGCTAGAGACAAAGATGGAAGTTAAAGGACATAACGGACTGGGGGGGGGGGTGAGGGCTAAGAGTGTGAGAACACAGAAACAGATGTAAGCAGAAAACACTCACACTCGTTCGCTAACAGCTCTCGCGTCGTGTTCAAGGCGCTCTTAAGGTCAAAGGTCAGCTTGTGCAGTTGGCCACAGCTGCTGACGACGTTGTCCAAACACTGCAAGTAGTCCTCACCCGTCTGGCTGAAGACACAAAATAAATGTTAAAGCCATACCCACTCATAAAGAGTAAATGCAGTTAGATTGCCGGCAAATACCGAGACAAACAGTTCCTACCAGTAATAAAAGGCACCAGTAAACGCATTTTGAAAATCGGCATTTTTTGGGGAAAAAACTAGTCCTGAAAACATGCATAGGCAAAAATACCCCTAAATGCGAAAAAGAGACTGCCAACACATGTCCAAAAATGGACTACTCCTGAACGTTGTAGGAACTTCTGTTTAGCTGATTTTGTATGTGGGGGGAGGAGGGTTCTGCTAACGCTAACTATACTGTCATTATAAAAACTACGATTTTCCGGCGCTTACATACCATATCCGTGAGCACGTGGTGACTTAAGCTATCACCACATTATACCTAACGTATACACGTATTCACTCATTATGCATTCATGCACTGGGTAAGGAAAGTTAACAACGAATGCTAACTAAAGGTCAGAAACACTAAACACGTTAGCTATAATCGTTAAACTCTACTGAGCATGCTGTCTTCTTCTTTCTTAATGACTTTCAACTGCAAGATTAGGAACAAAATTAGTCTCTTTCTCTCTCCACACGCACACACGTATGTATACCTAAACATATCTTAAGATAGTCCAAGGACACGATCCTTTAAGTCATCAATTAGTAAATTTACACACACACACACACACAAGCTTACATTTATAACAACGTAATGACACAACACTTTACATGAGCAATAAGGAAATTATTTAATTAGACATGATGAAACAAAATGCAAAGAATTGTCTGGGATTCAATGTAAGAGGATTATTTTCACACTGTCTTGCTGTGGCTAGTCTAAACGCGTCTTCAAGTTAGGGTCACGTTGAAGAAAGGTGCCCGCACCTGACACTGGGTTTACGCCAAGAGGGGTCACACCTGTTAAGCGGAAGTACTGATGCACGTTTTGGAAGCCATTCTCTCTGCATACGCGCCTAACCGGAACTCACCTGCACATGACCTTCAGGTCCCCTGGGGGCAGCCCCTCCATCATCTGGTTGCACTCCGTAATGGCGTCCCAGGGGTCGCTGCACGTCTTGCGCTGATCGTTCATCAATGACGTGTCAGTCGTTGTCAGGGCTACGACACAATACAGAATATGACCACCCACAAGCTCTATGTGTGGTAGAGAGAAAAGAAAGATAATACGACTTTTTAATGTTTTATTGCTAAACATCCAGTCACAAACGACGTGCATATATCAAGACGGTGTTGCTCGAGACAAGCCACACTTGAACTGCTGTCGCAACACAGGCTTCAGTCCCACCGTCACATTATACTGACACCGGGCCAACCAGTCCTAGTACTGTTCCCTACAGTGCCAGGCGTCTGGCAGGGCAGCTACTAGATTGCCAGTTGTATGACTGGGCTGGTGAACAAACCGCCGAATGTTATATCAGGTCGAGCGGCACCACGAAGTATTATTCCCGTGGACGGGTTCACGCGCACCACAAAGACGATGTTGCATTATGTAGAGCAGATCATCGGCCCCACAAATATAATACAGAAGTCCACAAATACTTTGTAATTCAGTACTTTTTATTCGACACACCCAGTGCTACTGTCTCCATCTCTTTCTCCAGTTTTGTAATTCCAGCCAGTCCATCTTTCAAAGGTCTAAAAGAAGCCAAAAGCGAAAAAGACCCCTACCTGGTCGTGCCAGCCTCTTTATACTCCCTAAACTAAGGACTAAGGGTCAGGTTCCCATGGGCAGCTGGGCCCTCCTGACTGCTGGAGTTTGGGTTATGCTGTCAATGTACTTGTGTGACTGAGTGCGAGTAGCTCAAAGTAGTGTGTCGATCTGTCATGCATGTCCACACTAGGCAGTCTGTATGAGTGCATTGCAGGTCAATTCCCAGCCCTGTCAAATATAGGATGTGCTATACTTATGTGTCCTGCGTCTATCCACTAAATACCATACATCTAATATACCGCTTATGACGCATATTGTTATACGACCTCCCACCTCGGGATTCCTTTACCGCTAGACCACCGACGCGGTGAGAGACAAGAAAGAAAAGTTCTAGAAAGAAATCATTTTCTGAAACAGTTATATCCATCTCCCACTCAAACGTCAACTCAAAACAAACAAAAACCACTTGCTGCTCGAACTGTTGCTGTAACAGGGCTCTCCCATGTCTATCGTAAACACTGATAAATACCTGTTCAGAATCCTGCAGCACAGATTTCATCTCACCTCACCGCAAGACTCTGTCCACAGATTCTCCTCGAGGAGACTGTGACTTTGGGTGGAGTGGGTCTTATCAACCACCTTCACTGGCCCCAGTCAAACCGCGACAGGTGGGTATTAGCGTCAATCTCCGTACATATACTACACGTACTGTCGGGCTTGTACATACGGTACATATACTACACGTACTGTCGGGCTCGACCGTACAGTACATATACTACACGTACTGTCGGGTTCGTACGTACGGTACACATACTACACGTACTGTCGGGCTCGTACGTACGGTACATATACTACATTTACTGTTGGGCTCGTTCGAACAGCACACATGCTACACGTACTGTCGGGCTCGTACGTACGGTACATATACTACACGTACTGTTGGGCTCGTACGTACAGTAATATACTACACGTACTGTCGGGCGCGTACTACGGTACATATACTACACGTACTGTCGGGCTCGTACGTACAGTAATATACTACACGTACTGTTGGGCGCGTACGTACGGTACATATACTACACGTACTGTTGGGCTCGTACGTACGGTACATATACTGCACGTACTGTCGGGCTCGTACGTACAGTAATATACTACACGTACTGTCGGGCGCGTACGTACGGTACATATACTACACGTACTGTTGGGCTCGTACGTACAGTAATATACTACACGTACTGTCGGGCGCGTACGTTACAAAGGCGCGATTTTTCACTAGGATCTCAGGAAAAAGCTGGTTGGGGGAGTTTGGAGGAGGAGGGCTTTTCTAGAAATTAGAAGAGTCTTTAGTAAAAGACTGTTAGTATTATATCTTTATAAAAATATAAAAGTCTTTACCAAAAGGTCGGATTAGTTCCTTATTAGACAAGATTTGGGTGAAGGCAGTTTGACTAGCTCCTTCCCGGGTGGGTGTGGCTGTGTTAGTTCTGTTCCATTACTTAGTCTAACCGTGTGAAACAAGCTTTAAACGTAAAGGCACTCACCATCACGCGCACAGTACGTGCTGTACACAAGGCGCAAGCTGTCCATGGCCACAGCAAACTCTTGGTCTTGCAGCAGCTCCATGTTCGGGCACAAAGCACGGGCATCGCGAAGGCAGCCTAACAGACGTACCGCGTGGCTGGCAAACAAAACAACGGGGAGCAGAAAATAAATGGTCAGCGGTGACTCATCAGCTTATTGGCACCAGGGTAGTTAGCTCAAAGCAAGCGAACTTCTGTGTGTGTGTGAGCGCGCGCGGGCGTGTATGTATCTGTCTGTGTGTGCATGCAGGTTCGTGCGTGTGTGTGTGTGTGTGCGTGCGTACGTGTGTGTGTGTGTGCGTGCGTGAATAGGCGTGTGTGTTGCCGTGTGCGTGTGTCTGTATGTGCGTGCATGTGTGTGTGTGAGAGAGCGCGCGAGCGTGCGTCTGTCTGTGTGCATGCAGGTTCGTGTGTGTGTGTGTGTGCGCGCGTGCGCGCGTCCTCACATAGCCTGCAGGTCACCATTTTTACATTTGTTGGGTTGCCCTTACATATTTTAAAAAATATATGCATCATGAAGATTCCTCAGACATACATCGACCAAACCAGGAATAAAATACCGTTAGTAGACAAGACATCTGTTATACTTACTAGACTGTGTAAGCGATTTATTCAATTGGTGATCTTGTAATAGTTTATTCTATTGGTGATCTTGTAATAGTTTGTTCTATTGGTGATCTTGTAATAGTTTATTCAATTGGTGATCTTGTAATAGTTTATTCAATTGGTGATCTTGTAATAGTTTGTTCTATTGGCGATCTTGTAATAGTTTATTCAATTGTTGATCTTGTAATAGTTTGTTCTATTGGCGATCTTGTAATAGTTTATTCAATTGGTGATCTTGTAATAGTTTGTTCTATTGGCGATCTTGTAATAGTTTATTCAATTGGTGATCTTGTAATAGTTTATTCAATTGGTGATCTTGTAATAGTTTATTCAATTGGTGATCTTGTAATAGTTTATTCTATTGGTGATCTTGTAATAGTTTATTCTATTCGTGTGGGGTGGTTTGGTTGTCTGCCGGGTACCCATGTCTATAAGTTTCAAATAATAAACAGTTCTAGAACAGCACATAGCAATGCGATCCATTTACACTAAAATTAAAACTGAACTGACATGGAAAGTTCCAGGCACCCCACCTGCACATCTCTTCAATCTCCTCGCGTGCAAGAGCTTCGCTGACGTCATGGCTTAGGATGCACGTGACCAGAGCCTCTTGCTGTTCCTGGCAGCTGGCGTCTGCACCTGTTGACACGTGACCTGACTGCACGTAAAACTCACCCGCGGGGTCCTATGAAATTCGGATCAGGCAACAAGTGGAGGACGCCAATAAAATTGATAATAAATGTTGATTAAATGACATTTGCTGGTATCTTTCCTACACTCCACGTGAAACAGGTGTAACCAGCGGTACTTTTTTTTCCATTTTTAGCAAGATGAAAGCTATATTTAGGCCCGCGCATTTCCTTTTCTTAATTTTAAACACCACCCCACCCCCACAATAAAATTTAGTCTATTTGCTTCTGACTTACAGTAATTAAAGTTTAATAATTTATTTTAGTGAGTACGCACTGTCATATATCATGAACGAAATTTTGGCAAAATGCTGTCAGAGACTATCGCAAAGGTCTTCTAAGAATGAAATGTATCAACCCCCAAACCTGAGTTGATGGGATGTTGGGACACACCTCTATCATTCGCAGGTGCTGTAGAATTATCACATTACTGGTTCTTTCATCGATTATCTAAAACAGATTTGAAGAAAGAAGCTACTGCCAAGAAGACTGCATTTACACAAAGACTGGGACTCGGTCATTGTACACACATGCCGAAATTTCTGCAGCATAATGTTAGTGGCTTTGAAGAAATAAAAATTGCTAGAAAAAGATTGTGCGAAAAAGAAGCATACGTTAAGCATGTCCACAAGATTACAGATTACAGCTGATATGTATCTGATATCGCCTATGAAAACAATACACCCTATATATACATATCTGACGTCGGCAATAAATAAATTATAGCCTATTTAAAATCCGACATCACCTATGAATAGATTATAGCGGATATGTATTTGACGTCGCCTATTAACAGATTACAGGCCATATATGTAAGCTTACAACCTAAACTGCTCTCACACACCCGCTTTCGCTCGTGTTTGTCAGACACGAAAGGGGTGTCGTTTTCACAAAAGTTTATTAATACACTCTGCGCATCAACGGCAGAAGCACAAACATTTATAGTCCTTGTTAGCAGTACTGACCTCTAGCGGAAGTTGTATCCTACTAAGTTCAGACATATCTACGTTTACATTGCCTGGTCAAGTTGGTACGCAGTCGGCATTTCTGGAAACGGTTGGATGGTGGGGAGATGGGTCAGTGGACATAACGCAGTTATATATTATATCTGATGTCGAATACAAACAGATTACAGAAAATCTGAGACGACAGCATATGTCCATGTGACAGCAGCACTACAATCTTAAAAGCACTTATCCTGGCAGAAGAAAACGGCTGCTGTTGTAGGGGGTGAGGTAACCCATTTTCCTGTCAGCAACTTCCGCCAGAGGACAGCGCCATCCTAAATTCTACATCGGCTGCTGGACGCCTGCGTCAGACTCTCTGTCCCATCGTCGGCGTGGATGCAAACAAACATTCTACCGCTCCCCCCACCCCTCACGAGCGATACCTTTACAGGAGTGTCGATTTAAATAAGATGCAATCATTTTTTTTAAATTACCTCTCGGAGAGAAGGATTAAGCCCAAAGAGTTTTCAAATAAATGTGAAAATTTTAATTGAACAATGATCAACTCGAGTTTATCAACTGTATCGTGCATATCAATGTTAATAATCATTTAGGTCTAACTTTGAAGTTGACTTTCACTAGATGTGCGAAAGTTCGGCTACAAAGTCTCTTCGGAATCTACTGGGACCGTCTGTGGTCTGATAATCTGAAGGCTATACGACAGAGATGTCAAACATCTGCACGAACGACAACAAATACACGGAATGTCACCGGATATCAGTAGCAGCACAAAAGCAATAATTTGTTAAGATAACATAACAGTAAAAATTATAATAAATTTGTGAAAGGGAAAGAAAGAAATAGGAAGAAAACAAAACATCAATACAAAAAGGAAATAAAAAAGAAATAATATATCAATAAAATGTTTGAAAAGAGAGAAAGGAAGACGATAAAAGAGAGACAGACAAACAGAAAGAAAGAAAGATTTAAGGAAAACAGCACGTACTGGCAATGGCGTTCAAGAAGACAAGAAGGAGAATCCTCAAGTACATCTCTTTCTGTGTTTTCCCCTTGTTGCTCAATTTCACGTCTGAAAGCGCCAAGAGTAAGTACGAACTGTCCTCGGTATCTGCCCTAACCAAAAAGTTAAGGCTACAAGAACTGGGTAAGTTCAAAACAATTTACCAGATGGGGGGCGGTAGTTTACACATAATGACTTCTGTCGCCATGGGAACACCAACGAAATAATGACCTGTTCTGCATGATGACTAAATTATATGCGGACCGTCGTCTCCTGTTAACATTACTGTCAAGGCTGCTGTTAGGGCTGGGCATCTGTTTACTGATATCAGATATCGGTATCTAAAACAATGTTTATGAACGGACAACCAATATTAGTTAGCTATTAGTATCGAAAGACCATCGTGTTGCTTTAGCTAATCAATTTTAATTAGATGCTGGTATCTAAAGACCTAGGCTAGGTTGCATTGGACGTTTATATCTCTTGTTCACGCAGGGCGAAGGAGACTTACGATCGCTCTTCTAAGCGAAAAATGTACATAAGAATGCTCATGCAACCAACCCCAGGGCTGCCTGAATGTTCTAGCAAATAAACATTCGTTAACGATCAGTGTCTAAAGACCACTTGCTTGCATAAGCTAATCAACATATTAGTCATAGGAATTTTAATGATAAGGCTTCCTGGTTGTATTAGGTAAGCAACATATTAGTTACGGTATCTAATGATAAGGCGGCCTGGTTGTTTTAATCACTGTTAGATATTGGTATCTAAAGATCCAGGTGCGAATGGGTATCTGACCCATGGGTCAGGGAAGGTAAGCAACGAAAGAGAGGAAAGGAGCCCCCCCCCCCCATATGAGTCTCCTTATGACCCGTCCCTCCCGAGCACCTGGACACGTAATGTGTCGAGGTGAGATCCGAACATCCCTACACGTGACTCCAGGTTGCTTCCAATTTTTTTTGATGTACGGAAAGAAGACGTTTATAGGGCTGAAAGTAACACCATGGTTGGTACTGAATGCACCCGCCTCCCGCTCCTCACAATCTGCAGTGAGCACCCACTCCCACCCCCTACAACGGCTGCAGAAATGCGGACATCCGTCCTCGATGCGGCGCGCTGCTAGTGCTGTCCCCGTCGCCAACACACGAGACGCACGCACGCACGCAGCAGTCACAAACTCTCGGCTTCAGATGTCATACACAGACCGAACAAAATCTCGCTGCACGTAGTGTTGTGAAAGGCATAGGCGTTTGGTCGTGGGCTTCGGAAAGGAAGAGGGAAAGGTCGACGCTGGACACGCGCGCCTGTTGTGGTGTCCGACTGGCATCTGGAAGACTGCTTCCGTTACCTGAACACGTCCCCGGATACTTCACCCATCCTCACATCCTTCCGGCTTCCTCTCTCCTATCCGTCACCCCCTCGCTTCCCTGCGACCGCACAAATGCACGCACTGCGTACGCACATATGAATGTTCTTATCTTCCTTCCTTCACCCGATAGGTTCTGAATGTACCTGGTGTGTGGTGTGTGGTGTGGTGCGTGGTGTGTGGTGTGTGGTGTGGTGCGTGGTGTGGTGCGTGTGAGCGAAGGCCAGCACCGATTTCCATGGACTGTGATGACAACAGGGTGACAATGGCCGAAATGTGAATGACATACCTCTAATGACGTGTGACGTGTTTTCTGGACTGAATAAAAACGACTAGAAATACTTCCTCAATGGTAGAATGACTAGTGTTAGATTAGTGGCAAAAATTCAGTGCTTTTGTTAAAAATGCTTCGCTTTTCTTGATGTGAATAGGCTTACAGGATAGGCATAAGGAATAAGTGGTACTCACTAAAGTATTCTTCTCACACTCACACAAACTTTACACTCTGTTTTCTATTCTGTTTGTCTTCCTCTCTGTCTGTTGTCTGCGTACATATCTGACTTTCCAACTGTTTATGCACCTTTGCCTTAGAAAAAGTAACTTGGAAAAAATGCATTCAAAGTATCGCCACATGCAATACAGATCGTCCGAATCTGAACGAAAATGGTCGCCTCTCTTCAAGTCATTCCATACACTCAGCGCGCCACATTTCCACTTCTCCTGAAATGTTTCCTCGAACACCGGCGACCCGAGGTCTGGACTGCACTTCCATCTGTTTCCTGTTCCCGAGCAGAGTACTTGTGCCGATGGACTTGACCCAGACTCGCAACAGACGGGTTCTGCTGCCTCTTCGCACGGCACCGCACCTTTGCTCCCCGTTCGCTGAATGTAGGGCAGCGAATCATCCGCAGAGGACTTTTGGGATCTTCTCACAGATAAACGCTCCCAAAACGAGCTAACAAGAAAAGAGTGCTGGGAAACGGCGGTGATAACAAACCGCGAAGTCCGGAGGAAAACGTGGGGAAGAAATTTCATCTGCAAACTTCCACGACAGACTCTGATAAGTCAGAGTGGATTTTTTTCTTTGGAGCCACGGTATGAACTAAGTGGCAAACATTTTAAAGAATTTGGCTTGAATGCCTGAGTCATGCTTTTCGACACTCACAGACACACGTACGGTCCTAGCGTTGAATTGCAATCGTTTTGTCTTGTATCAGCGAGTGCTAGCCGTGGTGAAAAGAATTTATATCTGTATGGTTTTACCTGACAATATCTTGTATCTGCTACAGCGCTAGCCTGTTTTAGCAGCTACAGTAATAGGGCTGCTCTATAGCCTTGCTGGTACAATGCGAGGCGATAGTAGAAGAGAGGTATGTGTTAACAAACACACTAACCGGTGAACAGTGAGTGAAAAAAAGAGTAGGCCAAGCATGAATAGATAATAAGGTCCCCAGGTCATTCACTGAGATGTATCTGTCGTCGGCGTTGCAAGGAGTACGGTCATCAAAGCCCTCTCTCTGGGGACCAGATGTGCGATGGCGCGTTACGGGAAGTGACGTCAATGGAGTGTCAGCTTCCACACAGCTCAGAGCAAAGCCCAAGGTCAAACCAGTGCGCAGAGCATAGAAGGTGTGACGTAAGCAAGTTTTACCCTCATTTCACACGTTCGGTTGGCTGGTCTATACTTGGTCTTTATTCCCCCTTTTCCCCCCACCCCACCCCGCGTCTTTCCATCTCTGTCCTCAGCTTTGACATTGTTTTCCTCGCTCTCCTCTTTCTCCTCCTCCTTGTCGGATTAGTCGTTTTTCTTTTCTTTTTTTAATTTTAAGCAGCAGTCAGGCAAGGCACAGATGAATTCCCCTGGCCTAACATGTTTGGATCCCACGCACGCACCCACGCACGCATGCACGCACGCATGCAAAAAGCTTCCATATGAAGGATGTTCTACAGCCACCCACACACCTCTTTTCAGAATCCGTGGGGAGACAACTTTAACACAGGACCATCCCTTGTTCTTTCTGAGCTGCCAGATTCCTTGTAAGTGGGGATTGTTTTAAGGTCACATGTTTCACACTGCGTGATGAATACAAACGTGCTGTACCCGTGGTCTATACACAAAAAATTACTAAAATAAAGCAGTGTTCTGTATATAGCTCTCCTTGATCAAACAGACGAAAGATCGCATGTGGTGTGTGTGTGAGAGAGAGAGAAGAGTTTGTAACTGAACATCCCACTCCAAACAAGGTGCATATCAGGAAGGTGTTTCTTAGACAAAGTTTACGTGCCGCCTTATGGAGGGACTGCTGTCACAACGCAGGCTTCAGTCCCACCCAGTCACATTATACTAACACCGGGCCAACCAGTCCTAGTACTGTTCCCTGTAGTGCCAGGCGTCTGGCAGGGCTAGACAACATTTAAAAAATTTAAATCTTATGTATGACACGGCCGGGCCGCGAACCAGCGACCTGCCGCCTCAGAAGCGGACGCCTTAGCCACTGGACCACCGAGGTTGTCTGTACATGATGGGGAGCGAATGGGCGAGTGGTTAGAGCGCAGGTCTCCAAACCCGAAGACGCTTGTTCGATACCCGTGCGCCGCATCGGGTCAGGAGAGATACGCTCAAGGGGAGAGAAGACATCTCCCTCCGACCTCAAAGTTCACTTCAAAACCTTCACCTTTGGATATGGGGAATACTTCGTTATCAGGACTTTTTTTGGGAGCAAACACAACTGCTACAAATAAAAGCGTCGCCTCCCGGGAATTTGTGTATTTTTACCGGCTCTACGGTTCGACAGACCAGGATGGCGTGAACTGAAGTCATGTTCTGTGCCTACGCCAGCACTCTGTGACCACATTCAATTATCAATTATCAATTATCGCAAAAAATTTCGAGGCATTTAATACGGTGCATACACACGCCGTTGCTAAATCCAGCGGTTCTTTATCCCCGCCCAGATTTTTGGGTAGGTGGAGGTGGGGGGGGGGGGTTGAATGATCGGGCGATTGCATTTTCATGAATGGAAAACCACCGGAGCTAGGAAACCCTCAGGAGACAGTGATAATGTACACAGTGAGACATTGTTTGTAGCAATTGCATTGGGATGGGCGGAAGTCACACGTCTGCACACGGTTATGTTCGCATCCATTCGCACACAGAGGAATAAAAGACAGTTAGTCGGGCAGAGAGACTGTCCCACTGACACACACCCCCCCCTCGTCTGGAGCCCTCTGCTTCAAATAAGACGTGATACGTCTGACGATAATTATTTGCAGTCTGCCTTCATAAGGAGGTTGCAAACAGAGGGTGGAAACTGCAAAACCCAGTCGGCTAATTCCTCAGACAGACAGACAGACAGACAGACAGACAGACAGACAGACAGACAGACAGACAGACAGACAGACAGACAGACAGACAGACAGACAGACAGACAGACAGACAGACAGACATTTTCCGACCAATTTGATTTTTTCTCTCCGGCGTTGCGTGAGCATCTCTCAGCCTGCGTGCTGCAGCCGCAAAAGAAAGAATAAGAAGGAAAGAGAGGGAAGGAAAAAAGACAGCAATGGGTGAAAAAAAATCTAAATTTTTACGAGGCAAGAGACACTTGAGATTTTTTATTCTTTATTTACTTGACCAGAAGGCGTCATCAAGCGGTACGAGATTGCGATTCACTCACACAGCGCGTACCTCAAAACCTGTCTCTTTATCCTTTATTTTCGATAATGTATGTGGCCGTCTGTGTGTGCGGCTGTGCTTGTGCACGTGTTGTACTTTGTCTATCAGCGCCTAAATCAAGGATAGGCGCTTTATAAATATTAAATGATTATTGTTATTATTGCACCACAAGTTATCAAGCTAACACCACAAAGGGCATTAATGGTGTGAAAAACATACAGATAATAAGCATTCTTCCATGTTCGAGTGTGCTGTGTATCACAAAAAATATGACAGAGTCTTTGTTTATTATGTACTTAAATTAAAAGGTTAAATGGCTTTTTAACAGAACATTTAATTATTTACGCATTTATTAACGCATGTATTTATATTATTTAGTATGTATTTAATATTTAGCATCTTACTGTTGTGGCTAGGTGGGGTGTTTCGCAGTGTGAAAGCTTTATACATACAAAGCGAGATTTGTCTAATGGTTTTATCGGATGTATCACCTAAAACCTGTGGGGATCTCTAGCATCAACATCATGCAGTATAGAAACGTGTTGTCTCGATACATAATACGCTTTGGGGGAGAAAAGAACAGGGGTTACATCTTCTGTTTCAAATGTGCACAACGGACAGGTCAGATCTGACAGCGATACGTCCTTTTGTATCCTAGCTTATGTGTCGCTAGGACTGAAACTCCGAATCTGAATCTAGTGTAAACATCTTTGGTGGCTAGGACTGAAATCCCGAATCTGAATCTAATGTAAATATCTCTGAAACATCTCACCTAGTGCAAATCAGTATAACGCTCGATTTGCACGAAACTCTTACAGGAGACATATTTCTAATCGGTCACTGCTACCTAAATCAGGGTGGCACTTCTGCACGAAGCAGTCAATAAGCCGTTGTTTGGACATGCGTAGAAATGTGTTAGTGTACTGTTGGAGTTATCGTTCGATAACTTAAGCGCTCGGTCCTCATTTGTTCTTCATTAATACCTAATTCCCTTTTGTAAGCACACGACAGACGGACGGACGGACGGACGGACGGACGGACGGACGGGATGGGACGGACGGGATGGGACGGACGGACGGACGGACGGACAGACGGACAGACGGACAGACGGACAGACGGACAGACCGGGATATTTGAAACTAGCCCCGAGAGCAATTCAGAAAAAGTACGCATGGAAATTCCGAGAAGATGAATTATAACCAGCCAGGTAATTCCAAAATAATCTTTTAATTCTTCCTATATCTCCGCACTATTCCACACACACACACACATCTCCCCCCCCCCCCACACACACACACACATTTTTCGACTTATTCTGAGGGTTCATTTAAAAATTCCAGTGATAGTAGTCAGCTCTGAGATGGATAGATGGAGACAGACAGAGGGAGAGTTGGTCGAGAGCTAACGGTGACGGGTGTCTAGTTACGGAAGTATTATCACCCTGTTGTTCATGGCGCTGATTAACAATCACTCGGTAATCAGCCCTGGCGCGAGCTATTATTACGTGTGGGAAGTGAAAGTCGCATAAACATGGCGGAGTGCCTGATAGCCAGACCAGTTGTGCTTTTCTTTCAGAAAAGCTCCGGCTCTGGCTAACAAAACTCGGCGTTTCCGTGCAACAGCAGGTACCCAAAATGCGGACGTGATGTATTCCAGAGTCCAGACAATCCCTCATCAAATCGCAGGACATTAAAAAGACTTGTTTGACGATGGATTCAATGTGTGGATTCAGTACTACGTCGTTCGTTCGGAAAATAACAAGCTGTTGGTAAGTAAATGAAACTGAGTGTGAACTCGAAATGCTTAGCCTTGACGTTGGTGAGCGGAAAGAGTTGGTATGCATGCTAATTGTTAAAGATTAATTTTATATTGATCTGGTGATAACCATATTTATTTAATTGCTATTTTTACTATTTAAAAAAAACTTAGATATATGTAAAATAAGAATTACAGAAGAGATTTTGTGACACCTGTAACTATATGTTTGTCACATGTCACTCCTGGGTTATCACCTGTCACTCTTAGTTTAGCCTGTTCGCTCCTCCCCCTCCCGACACCTTGGGAGGTGGGCG
The DNA here is from genome assembly GCA_004794575.1 of Lanistes nyassanus. NCBI lineage: Eukaryota > Metazoa > Mollusca > Gastropoda > Architaenioglossa > Ampullariidae > Lanistes > Lanistes nyassanus. Next base: position 498,615 of record SMGT01009872.1, on the reverse strand, counting down.
CTACGTCATTAGCCATGATAGCTCCTCCCCAACCTAGGTTGGCCAGTACCGGTTTAATCGAGATTAAGGCGTGAGAGCACAGGGTACTTAAGCTGGGTAAAGCTTGAGAGGATATAGATAGACTCGGCTCGGACAGGACATGGAGAGAGAGAGAGTTAATGTAGGAGGACCAAGAGAAGCGGACACGTGTAGACCCACGGACCTCTACCTCTCGCCATCTTAGCCAAGACGTGGAAAGAGTAAAGGGGCTCCAGCATTTCATGCCAGATACACAGGGTGTATTTCGCCGACTACGAGTGGTGTAGTAAGTGACTGTTGTTGTGACTTATAGGACTGCTCTTGGCACAAACTTATCTTAGAGTCTGGGACTCGGGTCGAATTAAGATGGGTGGTTTTATCCTGCCCAAGACAGAAGACGTCACAAGCTAGAGGCCGGGCATATGCCAAGAGGAGGTATGGAGTGAAGTGCTGGTCGGGGAAGTGTCGTAGCTTCATTGTTGGTCGTTGAATAGCTTTAGAGCTGTGTACTGCGGTAAAGCAGTTGTTTTAGTAGTGACGAGAGTAGGAGCTCTGTTGTCGGTCACTTACTGTATTTGTGCATTGAGCGGGATCATAGGCCGTTTTGCAGTTTGATTTCCCCTCTGGAGTTTGATTATCTTCTTTGTCTGATACCGCGTGGTATGACGTAATCAGGCAACGTCTTACCCTAGACACGAGCACGGTGATTCTTTGTAAAATAATCTGTAGATATATTTGATGTTGTCGAGTCAGTTAGTGTTTGAAATATATGTTGAATAACGGTTCGCTGCAGTTGTGTTTTACGAGGGTGGGGGCTCTTGAGCTAGTAGTGTTTTGCCTGCGTGAGACTGAGCGAACGTGTCAGAGTATGAGAACCTTTTCCCTCGGTAGATTTCTCTAGTTATTCGCATTATTTCATGGCGTCGTCACCCTCTGGTGTAGAAACCATTGACCTGAGGCAGTAAAGGTTTTGGTGACGATTGCTCAATTAAATCTACAATTACGAGATTACCATAAAAGTTTGTTCAGTAATTCTGAGAAGTCGAGTCCAGTAAGTTAAGGTACGGCCCGCCACGTCACAATGTTGACATAAAGGGATGGTAAACACAGACAGAAATAAATAACTGCAAAAATGAATAAGAACTGCCCAAAAAATTTTGATTCAAAACAGAAAAGATTAGGCTGCAGTTTCCGTTTTTTCATTTACAATTCCGAATGCAGGCGTACAAAGTAGGTATGCATGTTCCGACAAATCTCGTGTCGATTTGGTAAGTATAGAAGAGTTTACGCCATCGGACGCTATGTTGATTGACATTAAATGCAAAATAACACACCAGTCAAATGTGTTTATACCCTTTCGCGAAAGATTTGGGTTCTATGATTCTTTAAGTCACTAGAAATAAAAGGAGAAGTGGCCAGGGGGCGGTGATTTCTTTAAAACAGCCAGCTACTGCACAGCCAACATGCGTCTTGTGCAGTCTTGGCTAGTACACACTTCATGGTCGCGGCGAGCATAACCTTATTAGTCACACCCTTCCTCTCATGTACAAGGTTTTCCTGGTGTGACCCTATCACGCCTGGGATTGGCTGCTCACAGAGAAAAGCGGAAGTTCCGGAGTCGCCGGTGGCAATGCATGTGCACACCGTCGCTATACTAGTTCAGTCAGCGACAAGCCAATCAGTATTCAGAACATCGTGGCACGCATGTGGCCGTGACCAGACTAATTTCCGTTTTCCGAACAACCAGCCCGAAAAGTGCGTTGTCAGAGAGACGGGCTGGGCAAACCAACAAAACAAAACAAAACAACCCACGCCGCTCGAGCAAACTGCACGTTCTCCAGTTCGCTGAGTCACGGTCCACACCACCCAGTTCCATCTCTGCACACGTCTCACGGATCAGTTCGTCTAAAAGAGTTGCAGTTATGAAAGATGCGTCACTTTCGAGGCTAAACAATCAGCGATCTGTGCACCTCTGCATTTGCAAGGTCGCTGTGGGCTGACTGTCTGATTAATAACATTATTTACCAGAGACGGACAGTCTGAAATTCGGCCGCCACGCCTGCTTTGGTCTTAATAGTCTTTCGGCATTTCATTCCAGTCTACAGTGTGTTACGATGCGCTCCAAATCTTCGAGAAGTTATTTAATTTTCATGAATGAGTTAGATGCACTGGAGGACTGTGATAGTTTTACCGAGGTATACATTATTAGCCATATTGTCTACTGAATGTAGACTGGGAAAAGTGAGGCACAATACGAAAAATAAATACTAGATAAGGTTCCACGATAGACGACATATTACGTGTAAACACACACCACGCTCGTTTTGATCTTAAAGTTTTACGAAAATTCTGTAAGTTTTCTTTTCGTGCGAAAAGTCACAGGTGCCATTCATTTTTCAGTCTCTAGGGAATGAGTAGGAGAAGAAAGGGTTTGTTTAGAAGGCAACAAAGAACAGGCCTGTGGACAGAAAGAGGCGCCTGACCGGATGTTGATGTGCGACGACAAGTCGCGTGGGCACGATGTTGTAGCGAGAAGGTCTGTGCGGGACTCTTGTGCTCAGGCATTTGCGTAGTTCTAGTTCTGGATTCTGTATTAATACATTCTGTATTGATGTCGGGTCAAAGTTCAAGCACAAGTCACGTCTAAATCTGAATAAATATTTGTAACAAAAAATTAAAACAGCAAAAACAATCTCAACTCAAGTCACACGGTTGGGAAGAATGGACAAAGGCTACTAGAAGGGTGAAAGAGGAAAGAGAAGGAACTAACAGTATCCAGAGAACAATGTAAGCAGGTGTCACCTCCAACAAGAACATACTTATTATATGTCCCATAGGAGAGGTTCACCTCCAACAAGAACATACTTATTATATGTCCCATAGGAGAGGTTTACCTCCAACAAGAACTTATTATATGTCGAATAGGAGACGTTCATCTCCAACAAGAACATGTAAGTCCCATAGGAGAGGTTCACCTCCAACAAGAACATATATGTCCCATAGGAGAGGTTTGAGTTCACATTCTTGATGACAAACGCGCGTTTCTGCTTACACCAGACGTACGGACAGACAGTCGGACAAACTGACATCATCAATCATGGTTTGCACGACATTTCTATCGCCAGAAAACTAGGGTACACATTCCCACTGCACGTAGGGTGCAGCTGAACTGAGTGTCCCAAACCACCGACAGTTCACCTGACCTGATCTTTTATCTTCCCCTCCATGGCTTCCGATTTTCTGTAGTATAAGCGAAGGTTGCATCTTCATCTCTGTTCACTATACGTACCGCCGCCTGGGGCACATGGCTGAAAGGTCGAGGCGGTTCTTGCATGTCGAATTCTTTACGTAAATCAACGCACGTTGCTACGCAGTCACAGCCTTGCGAGAAATGGGATGGCGCGTTAATTCCAAGCGCTTCCAAGTGTACCTGTGCGCAGTGCGTACTTATGTACCTATTGGCAGTGGGTTCAAGTCATAGAACTGACGAGTATAGGATTAACATTCACAGATAGGCCATGAAACTTGGTGTATATTTGTCGGTTCTTTAGAAGAAAGAGATAGAACTGGAGGAAGCTGATTGCCAGATCGTCAGTGGTGTCGCAACGGTGTCCAAGGCTACGGAAGAAATGACGATGACGGCGACGATGATAGAAGAAAGTAGTAAATTCACACGGCTTGATGAACACTAACATCGCACTGCAAGACGAAGCCGAAAGAAAACAAGCGTAAGAAGCCAAATCAATATTTTAAAACAGAATTTAACTGGACCAGTGTGGGTTCTAGTTCGCCAAACGAGTAAGTTAGGTTCGTCAACATAATTACGACCTTTGCTTTCAAATGACATTTAAGTATTTGTCAGTATTTACCGTCCCATAGTTCCTTTGTTCTCACCATATGTTTTACTCCGAACTGCAGCCATGTGTTTCAAAATTGTATAACTTCGCTTTTATTTGGATGACCTTCTCCCCCCACCTCCGCTTAGCGATGCAACAGCGGTGGTAAATAAATTGTAATAATTGTCGATAATTTGAGGCCTCACAGTTACAAAGTTTTCTGAACTGGACAGTACCGAAATTTTCTGTCTGATCCTGAGTTCTGTCAAGCATATATACATTACACACACCAAAGTTAACGGCGGGACAAGTTCTCTACTGCTGCTTTCCGTCCTTCAAAGGCCATCTCACGCGGTCCGACGAACAAAATAGTCGAAAACTATCTGCAACAAACAATCTGCCTGATTTTGATTCTGAAGCTTTCGCTCGCATCTTTTCCTCAAGACTTAAACGAAAACTAAGTCTGGCCACGGCATTTCATCTGACTTCGTAAAATTAAATCGTACATTTAAGAAAGAGCCTCAGGCAAGCAGGGAATGGGCTTAACGCTTAATAACCATGAGGACCGGTGTCTTCGAATTCTCGAATTCTTCGATTTTTTCCTTTCATTTCCCCTCCCAATTCATGTTTTTCGTACAGCACCGATTCTAAGTTACTAAGAAAATGATTACGAGGCGAATATCAAGCTACTGGTCCTCCCTCTCTCTTTCTTACGCTAATTCCGTTGCTCACTCGCTCTCACAGACACACGCACTCAGCAAGCTGCGAAGAGTTTTTCCCAGGAAACTTCGTGGTGGGTCTAAGGTCCACACTGGCCGGTGAATGACGTAACAGGGGCAGCGCGTGTAGGGGGTTGTCGTGCAGGGGCGGAAACTCTGCTTGTCTGTCAGGTCACAGCTTCCTCATCCTAGTCGGCCCATCACAGACACCGACACAAAAACCGTCTACGTCACGCCGCAGACAGGTTACGGCTGTCCTGCCACGTACAGAACATAAGCAGACTGTCCACTTCGTGGGTTTCGGACATAAACATAGGCTGTCGTTTCTATTCCGTATCAACAACAACAACAACAACAACAACAACAACAAAGGCGACCTCGATAATGGAAGCCTCAAGCACAACACAGTGACAAACAGAGGAGGAAAAAAGATCTGGAAAATTAAAGGCGTGCAAAACCGATCAAACCAGACAGGAAAAAGAACAAGGGGCGTGGAGATCAGAGTGAAGTGTTTAGAGGGGGAGGGGGGAGAAAGAGAGACGAAGAAAATACGCTTGAATACCCGCTCAGGACTGCATGTGGGTGTGCGTTTGTGTTTAGGGGCGAGTGTGAGTGTGGAGGAGGAAACGTGTGTGCGTGTGTGCGTGTATTTGAGTGCGCCTGCGCGCGCGCGCGCGTGTGTGAGAGAGATTTTCCGTAAATCATGGAGAGCTAGTGTTCAACGAAGGAATTCTTGTGAGTGAGAGAGCGGTTCGGAGGGGAGGGAGAGTGTACGCTAATCTGTCTGTAAAGGGGTAAAGGGCTACTTGCAAGACGCAATGGTCTCAATGAGGGTAACACATTGCGAAAACATCTCCGACCACTCTCTGCACACGATGCGGGAAACCTGCAACATTTTACCCGCCAGCTCATGTCACATGATCATCACGTGATCCGGCAATGAATTGTAAAAAATGCAGGGATGCTGCTGCCAAAGCTCTATTAATTGAAAGTCAGTTCTTCTGATACAATCACTGATAATCTAAGACCTGCCATGTTCGCGACGAACTAGACTACTCCGCACTAGACAGGACGATTTTTTTTCTGATTGGCTGAAACCCTTGCAACATTTTGCGCCCCTGCAAAAAAAAAAAAAAAAAAAAAAATAGCGCGGCATTCTATCCGCGCAAAATGCTGAGAGGGCCCTTGCAACATTTTCTCTCAACATTTTAACTTCCATATATGGTAAACATTGCGCTCAAAGCTGGAAACATTCCATCGTGTAAATGGCCCTTAAGGTAGCATGTTGTGAGTGTACATGTTGTGTGTGCGTGGGTGCGTGCGTGCGCATGTGCGTGTGTGTAAGTGTGTGTGTGGTTTAATAAATGTTTATCTTCAAAGGGTCTACTTCCTTCTGTAACAATACTGCTTCGGATAAAGGTGTGGAATAAAACAATTTTCTGGACGTTCCCTGCATCCCCACAAGCTACACGACTTGGGTCGTTCCTTCACTATCTCTGCACCTCTTCCTGGCCAGACTTCCCTGTGTCTAGCTGTGGTCACACCAAGGGCAAGGCCAAGAATTTGAATTTGTCACTTAAAAACCTGGTGCACAGGCTGCGGGTGTTTCTTCTGTTTGCTGCAACTTGCAGGAAACGATGACTCATCATGGACACGATAAGGTGAAACTATGTTACTCTGCAAGCTGTTTATACGCATAGTCATTATCTCGGCTGTCGCCAAAAGTACAGTCATTCTGGATGGACATTAATTTAGTCATAACTTTCCGTCCAAAAACATCGAATTCTTAACAGACGTCTTGATCCGCCTTTGGTTAACCATAGGTCAGAAGTCGGCTGTCGGGGGTCACGTGTCTTAACGGTGACAGGTCCCCACCTCCTGCTTGTACACACGCGCTGTCGTCTGCATTTGCTCATGTCCGCTCCATGCTGTCTCTGACGCACACTTGTGTATTTTTCCGTAGAGGATATCTTCTAGCATTTCGCAGTACGAAACAAACATTTTTTCCTAATCCTTGAAATATGAAAATGTATCCCTCCATCCTCCAACCCCGTAACCTGTCTCCCTGCGAAATCATACATAATTACAGGGAGCTTCACTATTTTTGTAGAATGCCGTTTGTCTTAGATGTGTGTGAGAAATTAGTTTTTTTTTTAAGAAAACGAAAAGTATGATGTATACACATAGTAATGCCATTTACTGGTTACATTCTTATTGTAGTCAACGTCTCTAACTCACGCACAGACAAAATCTAGCTGCAGGAAATTAGACATATATAAATCTGTACTTAAACTTGTTGGAATTGCTGTCCTGATAAGCACTCATTAGACTGAAAAATACAAAACATATTAAAAATTAACACCGGAGGGACTGAGAATGCGCAGACATGTCAAGGATATATATATATATATATTCATTGTTTTCATTGCGCCTAAACTGTCGCTGTTGTAATATCACACATTTTGGACTCCCAGATCTTTGAAATGCTTTATGTTTTAACTAGTCGATGCAGCACGCCTCGTTAGGACGTTCCGGACTGAGATTGTGTGATGGCTGAAGCGGAATGGAAAATTTTGACAGCCCGAAAAAGACGCAATCACTGCATTGCAATGCAACGGCAATACAACACAAAAAATAGGGGAGAAACACCATCTGAACTGCCGTGTTTTCATCGTTCAGGTTGAGGGACTTCAAGCAAACAGTGGATTGCTCTATTAAATGGAGGTGAATCATGAGTTTTTCCCGCCCACTCTTCAAAGCAAGATGTGATAATGAACAGTGAATGAAAGGGTACTGGGTAGAGCATGTGGTTTACTAATTCTTTCTTTTCTGATTACCAAGACTGCAGTCAAAAGTAAAATAATAAATTCAAAATAGACACTAAAATTTAATCACTACCTTATTTCACAATGATTCAAACTAAAAAGTCCGTCCAAAATAAAGTTAAATGATCTAGTAAGACACATTTATTATTAACCAGTTAACCTCTCCTGTGCCCGTCACGTTAAGCCCTCGTTGCTTACTTGATGTCAAAGTCAAACATTAAACCAACCAACCAACCTTCGCCATTTGGAAGTATTAATATCGACGTATCTTAAAAATGAGTCATATTTGTTACAGGGAGATCACTAGTCACAAATGTGCGATTTTCCGTATTTAAGCGACCGATGGGTGCGAGTCCTTTTTGCGTAAACCCACACTTTCGCTCAGTGGATGGAGGAACGAAATAGATATGTTACCTCTACTAATGAAATACATTACATTTTGTTTATATACGTGTACATGTGAACCTCCATACCAGCATATAATGTACTTATAGCTAAGCATGGAAAGTCTGTCTGGGTTGCGAGATTACAGTAGGACCTGAGGCGTGTAGTGCAGTTTGCATTTAACTGCTGCATTAATTACAGTGGAGCGCGCTGTATGTATGTCCAAGTTTCAAGTCGTAAGAGCAGCGATGCTTAGAAAGGAAAGGTAATTGGACAGGGAATAACCAGAGGTGAGAAGACGACAGAAAAAAAGTAGGGTCCAGCTAACGCGGGTTTGCACAGCTGGAATAAAAAAATTAGTAAAGAACCCAAAGTAGGCAAAGCGAAGTTGTCGTCAAATTACCTCCCTTGATGCCATCACACTGACGTACCAGCGTATACGCACGAATCTAATTTTAGCAGGGTCTATTGTGTCTCAGCAAAACATCTTCCAAAAAAGTGTTTACCTAGTGCTTACATTTTTAGAATGACACCCTGTTCACCCTGTTCACCCGCACTCGTAACTTAAAAAAACAAACAAACTAAAATTGGTCCCACGGCAAGCACATCGTATCCTGCTCCCTGAAGCCTATTCTCGCGGACAGCTCACGACTTCGAAAAAAGAAAAAATTCCGCAGAAGGAAGCAAAGATCATTTTGCACACGACAACTATGAGTAGACAGGCGCCCTTGGCACGCTGTATCATTGAATAAGAGTGGACAGATTTTTCTCGGCTACATGGGTGGCCGGGCCGGGAGCGATCCGATTGGACGAGGGCTGGAGCAACCGGCGTAGGCGAGGACAAACAGAAACACTCGCGGATTCAGTCGGTGTCCGTCGAGACCCGCTCGCAAGTCGCGCAACCGTCGAACAGCAGAGAGACTCCGCCATTTCTGCCGCTACACGCAACACGCGGTCGTCTCCACTCGCCAACAACACGACACAAAACCGTGGTGCGCTCACCGACGGCGGAGAACGTTTAGCACAAGCAGACGATCAACCACGGCTTGTGATAAACGAGACACACTAGTTCTCTCCCCCTTGCGGAGCTCTCCGACGTGATGGGGGGACTAAGATCGGAGCGACGGCCTTTGTTGTACAAGAGTTACAGTGTTGCTTGCGGCATGGACATACACCAGCGCTGTTCCCACAGCTTACACTGCCATCCACACTCCGCACTCGCTGCCAGCTATTTAACAGATCTCGACAGCTGCTGGGCATCTTCAGCTGCCATGGCGGGTCGGAAAAGTGCACCTGCCCCAACGGATATGGACAGTTTCAGAGACAAAGAACACCGGCCAGGTGTAGATGGTATGGCATACAAACCACTGCTTCCGGAAGCAGGCGTTAAAATCTTGCGGAGGTCAGAGAGCGTGGGGTTCGACCTTTCCACGCCTTCCGACCGTGACTTCTCTGTCCCGCGGCTGACAAAATGCCGGCATCGCGATGAGCCGAGACAAATGAACTCGACGACGATGATGATGAAGAATGCCAGAGGCGATGATGATTCACCGGGCGCGCGTGTCGAAAGGAAATGTGAGGGCCGCGCAGACGCGCGAGCGAACACACCGATGTCGCCAGAATGCCATGGTGCCGTGTCGTCACCAAAGCAGTTTTCACCTGTTCGCAGGCAGCTCAGCCGGCGCCGTAGCTACCAAGAGACCTGTGACACGAGGTCCACAAAAAGGGAGACAATCACGAGCGAGGACAAGGATGATGGGCAGTGGGATGCAGAGCGTGAGGCTGGCCAATCCGGCGATTATGACCACAGCAACTCCACTGCAGACAGCGACGACAGCTTAGCAGCAACAAGTCCGTCGTCGCCCAAAGAGCCGAAGATAGATATGGCCAGGTGAGAAAAAAACTTGTTTATCTCCTGGAAGTTCTGTTCTTTTTATTCCAGCCTTTAACTTAAATAATGTTTGCATCTTGTTATAGAGTTGGCATTTCTTTCTTTCCTTACTTCATTTCTTTGTCTCGTTTTTCTTTTCCCTGTTGTTGTTCCCTTTTCACACGCCAAGGCACGCGGCTTGTACTATACCGAGCAGACAAGGTCAGCGAATGCAGGAAAACAATGAAGTCGGTCAGAGATGAGAGAACAGAGAGGTGAAGGCAAGAGAATTGAAACCCTTATTTCGTTTGTAGTCAGTGACAAAAGATCCACATTGACACGCAACAAACACGTAATCTTCATCGCCTTTATCGTTAACTGTACGAGGGAGGAGCTGTCTTTCTACCTCTGCTCTCTCTGTGCGTGCGTTTGAGTGAGAGAAAAAGAAAGAGATGGAAGACAGCACAGAAACGGAGGAGAAAAGAAGCAGATCTGACAGGTATAGAGGGAAGATTGAGGAGGGACAGAGGGGAATGTAATTATTCGGTTAGAAAATGAGTGGAGCCAAAAGAACCTGCAGGTGAACGTGTAGCATATGTCAGGACACTTAGTCACAAGAAACAATGCACTCGGCACACAGGGATTAAAATTAGGGAGAAACTATACACGTAACAGGAAAGCTCAGGTGCCGACATTTGTACGTGTCGGCTTCGCAAATGCCAAGAAGGTGATGCGCAGTACGGGTTCCTGACCTCTCCACTCTGACCTTTAACTCTTGCTCTGCCAGGCTTTTCAATCTTCCGCAGGACTTTTGTGTCTTGCCAAGATTTGTTCAGATAATTGCGTCACTGTAGTGTGAAGATTATAATGGCAGAATAATTTTACAACATGAGGAACAGGGCATGCCATGTATGTGCGTGTGTGTGAGTGTGTGGTTGGGGTGGAAAGGCATGTCAGTAAACGAATAAGTGAAGGAAAGCGTGAAGGAAGGAAATAAGGAAGGAAGGAATGATGGAAAATAATGTCTGTTCGAACGAGGACAGACCAAGTTATTGATATCTGTGGGTCGAGATGTTCCCTTCTCATGAACTCGTCATTTTCCCAAAATATTCCTGTCATCGTCACAAATTGATTTAAACGTTTTTTTTTTTTGCAGCTTTGATCCGTACCAGATATTTGAGGTAAGTAATCCTGTTTTCGATTTCTTATAGCTGGGTGGAGGAGTGGGGATGAGCAAAGGAGACCTACACGCTCGCACGCATGCACATATACAAACAGAGGTGGGGGGTGGGTGGGTGGTCGCAGGCAGAAGGGACGCACACAAAGCGAACCACAGCCCGGACAGTCGAACGTTCAGCGCTTTGCTCAGTAACGTAACATGATAGGTACACGTCACTGGTATGATGAAACTCCAGCTTTGTGCCGGATTTTATAGTCTTTCTCAGAACAGGTACAGTTTTCTGTGGAGGATACAAAGAAGGCACACCACCAAGAACTCCTATGAAAACGTTGCCGCAGATTTAAAGTCTTTTTGGAACAAAAGACCTCGAGCAATGCACCGAGAAGACTTTGATCTCAGCAATACAACAGCAGCCTGTCGGCTCCAGCCTTGCAAAAGATGCCGCACACAATCTAAGCGCTTCACGTTAAAAAAAAGTGAAGCAGCGATGCACTGATGCTGCAATCAAGTGATGACAAAAAGGGCAGTACACACAGAATGTCCAAATACACGCGGTTACAAGGGCTGGCCGATGGCCCCGGGCTGAAACTAAAACTCTGCATGCACGTAGGGGACACGGATACACACACACACACACCAAGAAACGCACGCACGTCATACACACGCACTCAAACACTTCCGGAATCGCGTAGTTAAGACCACACTCGAATTTCTAGAAAGAACGCAGCCCTGTGCAGATCTCAGCGCTGTCAGCGAGCAGATGCGGGCGTCTAGATTTACAGAACATTTCTAGAAAGTACCAGGGTCCTGCCCCTGCTGGCAAAACCCTATCCACGCATGGGATTCATGCGTGCTGAGGCCCGCAAAAAATGCCTGGAATGGTCCTAACACCCCTCACCAGGCCTTTTCTCCACGATTAACCGCACCTGCCCTCCTTCACCCCCTTTGGTGTCTGAGGATCGCAGACGATAGCCTTCCGACATCCGAGATCGGAACACCCGTGACCAAATATGGGCATTTTACGTATCACACCCAAGCTGGATTAGCAAGGTTACCGCCCTCAACGTACAGTTTTCATTCATAAAGGGTTTTATGAGGTCCTCTGTGAAGATTGGGTGACCTCCCTTGGTAAACCGCAAATACCTTCCCCTGTTCCCACGTCTTCTTATCGCCTGATCTACGCATCGGGGGCCTGTCCTCAATTGCCCTCGTCTGCTTTTTTTAGACGCGCTCAAAATCACCTCCCCACGTATCCCTTCATTTCACCACATGCCCGACAGTTGTACTCGGCAAGATCTTGTTCTCATAACAACAGCTTATCACAATTGGAACTTCGTCAAGTACAAAAATAAACAAACAGATTAGATGGCTAGCAGTGAATTATCTGAAGGTTTTCTTTGAAACTAAAGGAATGGTGGTTCTGATTCGGCAAAACTGTGTCCATTGCCATGATCCTTGAATGAAAACGCACATTCATTCGGTTATGATAGACCTACGGATTCAGACTGAAATATTTTGATCTACAAAACTAAAACAAATAATTATAAATAATCGTGAGCTAGTATATCGGGGTAACATAGAAACCCCACATAATAGCAAAGTTACTATTCCTGTGATATCATCTTTCATTAAATTGTTGCAGTCAATTAAATCATCTTTAAATGATCTAAAAGTACGTTTTACTGGTGAATTTGAGGTCAGAGTTTGTATATATGGATGTGCATATATATATATGTATGCATAACTAAAAGACTTTCAGGGTTATAAATATGTCTGATGAAATCAGCGTTTTTGTAATACTCAAAAACTAGCTTATTGCTGGGTACCAACCCCAGTCTTTATCCGTCTAAACGAGAACGCCAAGAATTTTGTCAAAATAGTTTGAGGAACTACACTTGATCATTATTATACACTGTACTACAGAATGATTATTGAAAAAAAACCCTACAGTACTTCCGGCTTCTGGCAGGCTTCTAGAATTTCACCTCAGCCCGGGTTACGTCCCAGACAAGTGAGATTTGAACAATTGCTGCCAATTACATTCCAAGCCGGATGCAGAACTTCCTGTCATCGCGGTTTGCGGGAGCCTGTCGCGAGCAGTTGACAGCTGTGCATGGACAGAGACTGTCACGCCACTTCAGCCACGCGGCGCAAAATTTTCGCCAGGCTGTCAGCGTGTGAAATGGTTGTTAAAAACAGGAGTGTTTCATGGGGTTGAAAATTGTTAAGGGGGATAGAGTGGCAGAGGGCGGGTGGGGATGGGGGAGGAATGGTGATAGAGGGAGCATACATTCAACAGTGTGTATGCATGTGTGTGCGTGCGTGTGGGTGTATGCATGTGTGTGTGCGTGTGCGTGCATGGGCTTGCTTTTATGTGAACGAAAGGTCTCTCTTAAGCATTACTCTGTTCAATAGTGTTCATTTTTGAAGACCTATCTTTTCGAAGTATATTTTTTAAGCGTCACCCTGTTCGTTCAGTGCTGTTCATTTTTGAAGACCTGTTAAGTTTCACATCATCAATCAGCGCCTGTAGAAATTTCGATATCGTCAATTTAAAGAAAACCTCGAGAACCCTCTTGCCTTCACTTCATCCCACTTCGACGGTAGATAGAGCAGATTCTGCAGCGTGTGAAAATTCCTCCCAACCATACGTTCCTTCTATCGTGAAACGTATCAAATATGTCAGGAAGGACAGCAAGAGACAGCGAATTCTGTGTTGGCAAGCTTGTCAGCGTGGACAGCCGCATGTTTGTAGTCGACCTGCCCGGGTCAGATTAGAGATACCTCGCGTAGCAGCCCCTTCCTGTCTGAACCCGTTGCCCGGAACTTCAGCTGTCCTTTGACAACCGCACATAATCCATGCAGGCGCGACTGCGCGCGCCCTCAGGGCACGTCCCAGTGGCCTAGATACCAGACACCCTCCCCAGAAGCCGAGTAAGGGAGGGGTTTCTATAAGGTCTGTTGCACCCTGCAGCTGCGAACAGGTTAAGCCGTCCCTTGTATATAGTCCGACACCGCCTGGCAGCACTGCATTTTATTCGCAAAATTGTATACACACTGTGCGGACTTGCAAAACCTAAGCGCAGTTCGCTTTACGCAGACGACACACTGTCAGGCCGGAATGCTCGCGTGGTCTGAAAATACTAACCGTTCATCGTCCAAAGCTCGTTGGTTTACACACAATAAATCGCCATCGCTGTACAAACACAACTTCTTTACTGACATGAACCCACTCAGCACGCACGTACGCACGCTCTAGAATGCAGTTATACTAATTTACACATATGGGTCACACATAGTTCCTCTGGTGTAAACTCTACCACAGCGTGCAACGGCCCATATTTATATGACGAAAGCTTGTGTACGTGTTATAAGCATGCACGCATTTGTAATATTCACATACAGATCTACAACTATCGCTGTTAATAATTATTGGTTTAAATGTCATTAGGCTTGCCACAACACATGTATGTGCATAGGACATTGACACAGGTTCCTGCAGCAACACGAATGGCATTTTGTTTGTTTTGTCTTTGTGTAGGTTCAACACTTGCCGTGTATGATTCTCACAGTGCACGTCATACGAGGACAGAACATTACAAATGGCTGGGCTCAGGATCTGAGTGAGTGCAATTCACTTTACAAAATCCTGCTTCGTGGATGTGGCGGAAGGAGGAAGGAATGGGTGTGATGGAACTTCCGGAATGAAAGTGCGCTTGCTTGCTCTTTGCTCCTTTCTACTGTGTGTGTGTGTGTGTGCGCGCGCGCCAGAGCGCATGAGGTGCGTTAGTTAAGGAAAATGCTTCCGCGCCAAGACACATATCCAGTGGAATAATTAAAAAACATATGAAAGCTTTCTACTTAAATTCGCTGACATGAAAGAAATTGCTAAGTTACACACAGCACGGGGCATGAGAGGAAAAAGTCATTTGTTGAATTCCTTGTGGCCAGTCGACACGCCAGACCCGTACGTGTTCCTGAGGATCCGAACCGCACCGGAAGGACGCCAGAGAACGCGCACCATCGACAACAACTGCAACCCGGTGTGGAACGAACAGTTCAAATTCTTCCTGAACTGTTCCGAAAAAAACAATCTTGGTAAGTCGAGCATACCTTCCCAGCATGCAGAGCTGTCGTAACACGGGCTGCCATCCCACCTTCCGCTTGTTTCAACTGAACTTTTGTCTGTGCCGGCCTTTAACTGTTCTTAACTACCGCGAACCTACATCGCGATCTCTTGTCCATTTCTGAACTGAAAGCCGTTCTGGTTTTGGCTAAAGGAAACAAAAGTAAAATCTAACTTCAATGTGAAAGGAAAGTCTTGTGAATGCAGCTCACTTTTCATGCAAGCAAGCAAATATTAAGCAATTTCCCAAAATTGCACACGAGCTGAAGAGATCGTGCGAGTTCGAAGGGCAGTCTTGACCCTTGACCCTATCTGTCCCGCAGAGATCTCGCTGATGGAGGCCAATATGTTCAGTCTGGATCAGAACATGGGCACGGTGTACTTCAACTTGGATCAGATTCGTGAGTTTGGGCGATGGCAGACAGAAGTGTTCCACTTCAACGCAGTAAGTATATACATAAGAAACGGGCATAACTGTAACCTGTAATGTGGCATACGCACATACAATTGGGGGTTTGTGGTTATTTTGTAATAGCTTAACGTCCAGTGACAAACGAGGTGCATATCAGGACGGTGTTTCTAAGTCAGGCTTTGGTCCCACCCAGTCACATTATACTGACGACGGGCCAACCAGTCCTAGTACTGTTCCTTATAGTGTCAGCTGTCTGGCAGGCCAGCTACTAGATTGTCAATTTAAGTCTTAGTTATGACTCGGCCGGGATGCG
>SMGT01009872.1:458150-478453 GCA_004794575.1 Lanistes nyassanus | reverse complement strand
CCCCCCCCCCCCACATACACTGAACTTACCTCCTACCCCCCACACACTGAACTTACCTCCTACCCCCTACAACCTGAACTTACCTCCCACCCCCCACAACCTGAACTTACCTTCTACCCCCCACACGCTGAACTTACCTTCTACCCCCCACACGCTGAACTTACCTTTTAACACACACTGACCGTCTACCCCCCACACAGGTACTTGTCGACACTTTACTCACATCCGAGGTGGCCGGACATGAACCCTGGGGACGTGCAGGATGAGCTGAAGAACAACATAGACAAGAGTCTACTCCGCTTGTGCAACAGCGTCTTCCGCTACATGGGCAACATCCTGGCCAAACGACGTCAGGGCCAGCCAATCAGCTTCACGGACTTCTTTGGTCACATGGTCGGCGAAACGCTCTTAAAGGGGGTAAGATGGCCGGCGGTGACGAAAACAAAGTTTTAGCTTCTACGATTTTAAGTTCTCTACCTGGCGCTTTCTCTGCACGTGACACATGTTACAAGGCTGGTAGTCGGAGATTCTGTACTATTTCAACGTCTTTCTATTCCCTTACCGCTCCATCAGCAGTATTTGTCCCCTGTCCCATAACCTGTCTTGATGTAGCTATCGTTTCTGATCTGACGTTAAATAGCAAACATACGGCACTTTCACCTGACGTTATATCTTCCAACAAGGTAACGTCGATCAATTTTAACTTTACAGCACCTGGATAGCAAGCTGACAGACCAGAGAGACAAGATTCGGGACGCGAAAGTACCTATGCCACTCTACACGTGCGTGCACGTCAAAAAAGATGTACCAGAGCGTTCTTTTCAAGGTATGCATAGCAGAGAACCACGCGTTCTCATTTTCAAGGACTCCTAGAGGGGAAGATGCAAAATTATGAACGATTGTAAATAACTGACACCCTGTAAACTGAATTTGAACTGCACTGAGACTTTTACGAAATACGTTCTCACACTTTCCGTACACGCGCTAAAAAAAAAACATGTTCAGACATGCATTCCCTCCTCCCACCATAACCTCCTCCAAAACACGGAGATGCGACCGACAGCACAGGTCTTGGGCAGTCGCGCTTTCTCTGAGCAGGGGAGATTATCGCTGTCTCATGGTTTGTGCAGAATGGGTGGAGTTCTCTCCCTACGAGATCGGCATGCCCAAATACGGCACATTCATGGACTCGGAGCTGTTCGGCAGCAAGTTCTTCATGGGCAAACTGGTTCGGAAGTATGAGGAACAGCCGCTCCATTTTCTTCAGGGTGGGTATACATTGTTTTTTTTCTGCCCGTGCGTGCGTGTCTGTGTGTGTGTGTGTGTGTGTTAGGGTGGGGAAGGTTCCGAATGAGTGGGTACTCTGGAACTTTTTGTTTGGGAGGAAATCGGCCGACCTGCGACAGGCCTTCAAGAGTGAAGTAAACAGGTCGAAGCAGATATATCGAACAGGGGACGAATGTGGACATGCGTTTAAGAGTAGGGACGTGTGGAAAGAGAAGGGACGTGTGGAAAGAGAAGGGACGTGTGGAAAGAGAAGGGACGTGTGGAAAGAGAAGGGACGTGTGGAAAGAGTAGGGACGTGTGGAAAGAGTAGGGACGTGTGGAAAGAGAAGAGAAGTGTGCAAAGAGTAGAGAAGTGTTAAAAGAGTAGAGAAGTGTGCAAAGAGTAGAGAAGTGTGCAAAGAGTAGGGACGTGTGCAAAAAAGAGTGGACACAGGGGATCAAGCCTCAGTAGAATACGACGTTAACAGCTTCTTGTTCTCCGCCATTTTGACAGGCATTTGGGGCAGCGCGTTCTGCATCCTCTTCAAACGGCTCCTGGAGGACAACCGGCGCCTGGACCCCGTGGAGATGATCCGCCAGGAGATGTCCAAGGAGCTGCAGAAGGAACAGGAACAGGCCGACGACGACAGCGATCTGAGTGACGATGACGACGATAACGACGACAGTGAGTCTGAAAACGACGACGGCGAGAAGGAAGAAGAAGAAATGGAGAACGAGGACGCCGATGAGACGGGGAGGGCGATGTCGTTTTCGGAAGCCGCTGGCTATGCCGGAAGTGACGACTCGATGAACATGAGCTCGGATTCCGGTGACGTCAGTCAAGACAGTATGACGAATGGCGGATCGGTGTCGGAGGTGATCTCGCGGGGGGTGGGTGAGGCAGACGAGTGCGGACAGTCTGGGGACAGAGAGTCGAGTCCCGAGCCACAGCCTGCGCAAGAGACAGAGACGGCGGGCGACCGTCAAAAGAAGGGCGTGCGGTTCTCGGAAGGGGTGGAGCGCCTGGAGAAGAGAAAGGCCCGCCGGGTGGATCAGAAACAAGGTCGGCCACTGCTGCAACCCCGGAACAAACAGCAACAAGGCCCTCTCAAGAGAATGGCCAGCGTGCGTAGAGGGAAGAGTCGGGGTTACTGGAGGGAACTACTGAAAGGGATTTTCGAAAAGTGAGTTCCTTTTTTCTAGATGCAAACGCCAGCATTCTCTCAGTAAGCACCATCCTCCATTATTTCTGAGAGACAGCGTTCCCTGATGGGAGCAACATGGTGGTGGTTGTGGTGGTGGGTGGGGGCTAAACATTTAAGCATCCGAGGAGTTTAACGACTTTTTTCATGAGCTGCGGTTGGCTACATGTACAAAATTAGTTTCACTTTGGGATGTTTTGGCTATACAGACTAACCGACAATGTGAGTTTATATGTACGTACGAAACGTTAGTTTATGTCGCGTTAAATGCCCATTTGGGGACTTCTTTGTGCAAAGGCTTTTTTTCACACAGTGATACGTCAGGTTTAACCTACCATAAGGATAGGAGGGGAGGGGTGGCACGTACAGAGGAACGAATGAGGGAGGGAGGGGTGGACAGTAGGCAGAGACAGTTGAACGCATCTCCCTTCAAAACTTACCCGAGATTTTATATCGTTCTGATCATTTTTGGGCATGTTCATCCCACTGCCCTATTTCTTTTTCCTTATCGTGAACCAGTTATTTTGTGGGAATAATAATTATTATAGTTGTTATTAATAACATCAATTATTGATCACATATAATTGTTATACTGAACGTTGTGAATAGCGTGTTCTACGGGTTGCAGCAAAAATTTCGAACTGCTGAGCACCCGGGCCGGCAGGGCGGCAGTGATCCACAACTTCATGCGGGGGTTGTCCCTCCAGCAAACCTACCCCCTCTCGCCGTTCACCCCCGTAGACAAACGTGTGCAGGTGGGGGACGAATTTGACGGCATCTTCGACATGCACCCGACGCACATCAAACACATCTACATGGTGGACGCTGGCCTGACCTTCAACTCGCCCTTTCCCCTCGTCCTTCGACCTCAACGGACCATCGACGTGATCCTGTCTTTTGACTTCAGCGCGAGGCCGAGTGACGGCACCCCTCCTTTCAAGGTATGAGGGAGGAACATGTCACGCTGAGCTCTTGTGTCAGTACCTGTTAACGTCTTTACCAGCAGGCTTCCACTGACGAAAAGGAAGATAAGTTTCATATAAGATTTCGTTTGCTTGGTTGTTTGGGGTGGGGGTAGGGGGTGCAAAACCTTACAAAGGAGTGAAAGGACCCAAGCATGAGGTGAAAGTATTCTACCGTCAGAGTGAATATCTGACGTTCAAGATCACGTGAAAATCTTTTGTCCAGGAACTTCTCCTTGCCGAGAAATGGGCTCGCCTGAACCGCCTGCCTTTCCCGCCAATCGATCCCAACGTGGTGAACAGCGATGACCTGAAGGAGATGTACATCTTCAAACATCCAACTGACCCCTACTGCCCGGTGGTGTTGCATTTCCCGCTGGTCAACCTCGACTTCAAAGACTTCAAGGCTCCTGGTATGTTTAATTGAACGTTAGGCCCTTATGTCTACAACCACAATGAAAAACAGTGACTTCGTGAGCAAGGCTTTGTTTGGTTTTATTTCTTCCTCTTCTTGTCTTCCCGTATTTCTTTGTATAACTTTCTCTTTGTGTCTGTCCGTCGTTCAGCAGCTGAACAAACAATTTCTCGGGAATTGCAAAGGTTTTTTTAACTAGAAAAAAATTTAATGTAGAACGTGTAGATTTTTACAGGACATGTAGATTTTTATAGAACGTGTAGATTTTTATAGAACGTGTAGATTTTTATAGAGCGTGTAGATTTTTATAGAGCGTGTACTGTTTGGTCCGTGTTTGTGTAACTAGCCCTTCATGTTGCGTCTTTTCACGGCCAACGTGTAGATTTTTATAGAACGTATACTGTTTAGTCCGTGTTTGTGTAACTAGCCCTTCACGTTGCGTCTTTTCACGGCCAACGTGTAGATTTTTATAGAACGTATACTGTTTAGTCCGTGTTTGTGTAACTAGCCCTTCATGTTGCGTCTTTTCACGGCCAACGTGTAGATTTTTATAGAACGTGTACTGTTTAGTCTGTGTTTGTGTAACTAGCCCTTCACGTTGCGTCTTTCACGGCCAAGTTACCACCATTCACTCACGCGCTCTTTTGTGTAGGAGTGCCGAGAGAGTCAAAAGACGAATTCAGTTTCGCCGACTTCACTCTTTTCGATGACCCGGCCACCCCTTACTCGACCTTCAACTTCACCTACACACACCGGCAGTTCGAGCGCCTGTCCAGGCTGATGGAGTTCAACACCCTCAACAACTTGCAGGCGATCAGACAGGTACTGGCCGAAGCGGTGGCTGACAGGCGGAAAAACCCGCGGCGCATGCCCGTCAACTCTCGCGAGATTAAGCTGATCCGAATGAAGAGCGTGCAGGAGAAACGGAAGATTCGCAAGTTTCTCAAGAAGAGAGAAAGCAGGAGCCAGATTCGAACCCCGACTCAGTCCGGAAGCACCCCGCCTACCGCTTTCTTCACGCCGACGACATCTGACCCTTCGTCTAAGAAAAACCCGTTCGTCTTCAGCGCCCCGAGCTCCAGTGCTTCGTCCGACTCAGGGGAGAGCACCGAGAACCCATTCTTTAGGACGTCACAGGAAAGCCACGAGAGTGTTCCACGACGCGGACCCCGAAAGCAAGGAACTGCGCAGTTTCACTCCGTGTCCCAGAATAACGTCACTTCCGACTCCTGCAGCGCTTGTCCAGATGTTTCCATGGACAGTCCAGACGATGTCTTCATCGCTTCCTCGTCACAGGTGTCTGGTCATCGCGCAGTTCCTGTTCCGAGGACTTTACCCAGCACTCTTCGTCAGGAAGCGTTCGAGAACGATCGGCATGACTCGGGAGTGTTCGAGACTGTTCGACAAAATTCGGACCCCCTGAGTCTGTGTAGCCCGTCAGAGGAATTCTACGACGCCCCGGAAGCCTTCACGCGCAGTGGCGCGCCGGTAGTGGACCCAGTGCAGGCCAAGATGCACTACGAGGAGACGCAAAAGCGACGAAAGATGCTGCGAAGGCAAAGCACCATCACCAGCTTGAACAACATCACCGAGTCCTTTTCTCTGGACTCTGCAGAACCTGTGAGTATAATTGAGTACTTCTCTCTCTTCTCCTGTCTCCCCTCGTGCATCTCACGTGCACTTTTTCTGTTACCGAAACAGAGCGCATTTTACAATAATTCAGAACACTTTCAACGTGTTCGTGCTAAACCAGTGTACAAAGTGTTTTGGTATGTGTTCTCGAAAGTGTTCAAATAGCAGGAAAATGTGTATTTGGTCCAACTGTGTGCCAGCAGCAAGTGTTCAGGCAAGTAGGGGCTATGACATAGTACATATTACAAACTATTTACACACGCAGCACATCAACTTGTCTCCACCCGTAACTCTAAGGCGCTTCCTGACGTCTCCGCTAGAGGGGTAAAAGGGAGAGAACTTATTCCCCGGTGACTCTCAGCAGTCGTTTTCGATTTGCTGAAGACTAAATACCCTTTGTCTTTCGTACCGTTAAAAAATGTTCTGCTATAGGCGCTGTAGCACCTGACCCATCGAAACATCCAGAATCCCGTAGGAAACCTGAAAGAAATCGCCGTTATGCTGAGAGAAAATTTCTTCTATGACGTTTGAAGTGAAACCTCTCATTTGAAGTAGACTCACGCATAAAACAAGAATAAGACCCAACAGCAAACTTAATTTAGAAAAGCATTTAAAACAAAGATTCCAGAATTCATATTCCTTAGGACAACTGCTACTTTTACGAATATTTAAGGCGTTATGGCTATGAAATGTTCCTATTGTGATAAGAATTATGTTCACCGATGGTAACTGTCGGCTGTTTCACAGGAAGAAAATACAAGCGAAGAAGCAAAACAGTCTTCCGACAGCAACATCCACTGCTCTTTGGAACCGGAGAGGATCAGTGTATCAGATCTCAAAGACTTCGAGGGTATCGAAGAAGATAACATCGTCGTTGACGACAGTTATCGCTGGGAACAGCCTCGGACTGCCCCGCACGACGATGAGAGATAATCACACGAAATAAATCTTTGGAACGGGTAGGCAACCCTTTTGCTGGCGTGAGGCGTTCTGGAAGCGTCTCCTGTCATTTCCACGGAAGGGAAACGAGAGAGAACTGTTTCCAAGGCTGGCCCACAGCTGCCGTTTCCGTTTTGCTCAAGACTGAACAGCCCTTGTCTTTCATGAGTTTTACTTTGTGAAATTAGAATGGATGATGACGTGAAATTTTTATTACACGATATTCATTCGTTCTGTATATAATGAACACCTGGTGAGATAATCGACTTTTCTTTTATGTACTATGTGCATACCTTTAAGGATTAAGTTTAAAGGAAGCAGAGGTAAAGATGCTCAGACAGTCTCTTTATCATATGCTGTTAATGGTGTAAATAAATCCAAGAAAGACAACTCCCGCGAATGGTCCGATAAGACTTGACAGGCTGTGCCTTTCATTAAGTTTTTATGGACATTACTTCTTGACGCAGTGTCTTTCTTAAGGTTTTCGTCCGTCGGTAATTTGGCCTGTTCGGGCAAAAGATATTATCATTCATTTTTGAAGTAATGTTGAATCTTTGAGTACATGACCCTTCGAGGATTCAATAATCGGTTAAACATGTCTCTGGAGATGGAATAATTTTCAGGAATTTATTTTGTAATTTTCCCCCAACAGAATGCCAAAAGCCGACCTCAGTCACTGCTTTTTGCAAACCAGAGGCGCTTATAGCGAGCAAAACTCTGCAGAAACTTGTACTAATGTCATGCTCAGAACAAACTTTCACAGGGCATACTACAGACTTTGATTCACTTCTTTGGCGTTGTTGAGGGAGGAACAAAATACTTTTGTTTTCAGTTCCCAGGAACTCATAAATATATCCCCAACTCTATTTTATTATCTGAGAACTGTGTTTTAGCAGATGATTTATTTAATTAGTGCTAAACAGTTGGAAGAAATGAAAGTGAGTTATGCTATCATCTTACGGGTCTGTGCAATTACTTTCGGACTGCAAATCCATTTTCGGCTGTTTAGCATTTTTGTGAAAAATGAAATGTCTGTAAAAGGAGTTAATAAAATATAGAAACAAATTAATTTTGTACTGTGTGTGTGATGAAAGGTCATGTTGGTAAGCATTTATGCATAAGATGTTTGCACATATCATTCATCCGTGTACTATTTCGCACAAGCGCACACGCACCCACACAAGCGCACACACAGGGTTACACACACACTCATTTATCACACAGATACACAGAAATACACTCATACACACAGATGCACTGAATTACATATACAACCAACACACAGCAAGCAGTCTGAAATAATCTCACGCTTAAAATATCGTTAGGGCTGAGATTGAATGGAAATTTGCTATGGGTTAGCCGAGAAGAAACAAAATACGTTAAGACTTAAGAAAAAGCAAACGTTTGAATTTCAGCGCAAAAAACAAACAAACAAACAAAACACCTCTAAAACTCAGGTACAAAACACTGCATCGATATTAAGATATTCAGCGACAAAACATCACATCAATTTTAACATCGTTTCATCGAGATACAAATAGGTCAAGCACTATTTTAAATGTTCTCACGTAACCAACATGCACCCTAAGTTGTTTTACTTCTAGTCTGCCCACACGACATAGGGTTCGGCAATATTCGACCCTCGCTGATGCAAGTGGAACACGTTTACAGTCTGAGACCACCAGCCTAACCTTCTACAAACATTAAATGCTGAAATATTTGCACTGAAATAGGTTCCTATCGAGTCTCTGATTGCAGTCAAAGTGATCAGACATGAAACCTAGGAACCATCTGGGCGAGCTAAAACACAGCATCATAACATACATGCTCCGCTACAACTTTCCAAGGGTTGCCAGGGCGAACCAATCAGAAGCACCGAGGCCATGCAACGTCAGGACAAGACAATCAGCAGCACCCTGGCCAAGCAATTAACAGCAGCACTCTGGCCAAGCAACGTCAGGGCAAGCCAATCAGCAGCGTCCTGGCCAAGCAGTTGACAGCAGCCAATCAGTACCACAGATCTCTTTGGACACATCGGAGAAGTGTTTACCAAAGGGATCCGGCTTCACCATGTGACTAAAAACAATGATCATTTCAGTAAACAGAATTCTGGTAATAAGTTTTCAAAGACAAAGCCCCTTATAACAACGAAATTACTCCAAGAAGTTTTAACTCCTTCGCTTCCTCATCAAGCGAAAATGTTAAACTGCTAAATTCCCTTTTCTGCTGACATTGCGGTAACAACCATAAAATTTGCATTTCAGGAAAGAAGAAAGACTGTTCCACCGTAAATGCTAAAGCCACCCACCTCCTCCTCGAAATAAAACATCAACAAAAATAAATCTTGTGGGAACACATGCACTGTATTTAGGAAATCAAGAGAAAGAAGTGTGTAGAAAAGTTTGTGATTTCTGTAACCCAAGACGACTTTATTACAAAATTAACTCTCTTTGCATCAGATCCGAACACTTTATTTCATATTGAATTTAAAAACAGATAAACAGTTACGCAGTCCTTTAAGTTCTCTCTCTCTCTCTTTCCCTCCCTGTCTCTAACAGCGCACACATTAGCACACTCGTGTATCTAGCACTGAGCAAGGGAGGTCACTGCATGCTTCAGTTCTTTTCAGAGAAAGGATAGAGTTCCTTCCCATTACGAGATTGGCATTCGCAAATAAGGTGCGTTAATGGACGCAGGCGGAAGTTTCGCTAGAAAAAGGTTTTATTTTGTTTTGTTTTGGTTTGTTTATGTTGTTGTTGCTGCTGGTGTTTAAATGGACAATTTACTTTGGAAATACGAAGAGCAGACATTTCCTTTTCTCCAGGATAATTAGCCTTCGTGTTGTTCTCTTTGCTCAGTGCCCACACAAATGTCAGTGAGAGTACAATCAAAAACCAAAAGCGTCCACCATCCCAGTAATTGTTCCACTGCTCAAACTGGTAAGCATTATGTCTACAAGACGTTTGAACAATTTTAACATGTTTCAACAGGGAGTACCAAATGTGGGTGTGATGCAATATCTGCGTACAGCTGCGGGGATAAATCACAATTTTTGACTCCGTAGCGTTTAAAGTGCTAAAGTCGCAAAAGTATATTAAAATAATTCCTTATGATACGGAGGAAAGCTTAGAAAGACTTGACTAAGACATCTTTAGTTGTCAGTCTGGAGGAGACGATAATACTGACAGTGATGTCGAAGCTGATGACACATTAAATTTGGAATTGAAGCAATATAAAGGTCGCAGGACATTTGAACAAGAACTCGGAGTTTAGTGGGTTAGAAACCTAAGGATTCTACCTTCGCAAATTGCACAGGTAAGGTCG
This sequence comes from Lanistes nyassanus, assembly GCA_004794575.1. Taxonomy (NCBI): domain Eukaryota; kingdom Metazoa; phylum Mollusca; class Gastropoda; order Architaenioglossa; family Ampullariidae; genus Lanistes; species Lanistes nyassanus. Next base: position 468,713 of record SMGT01009872.1, on the reverse strand, counting down.
CCCCATCACCTTGGCGACATGTAGGGAGACACACAGGGTGACCATTACATTCTACAAAACATTCAAAAAATAGAAGAGTTCGCAGACGTCAACATCTGGCAGCCATCACGTCAGTCACAAGACGCACATGTGGAGTGAAACGCTGATGGAATTTTTCACAAAAAAATCCTTTGTTTGAAATACAGCTTTTGAATTTTTTTTGATGTATATACAGCGAAAGTTCGGACGTCCGAATGTGATACAATTTCGCCGAAGAGTAATCATTAAGGATTTTGCATAAAAAATATATTCAGCAATACCTTGCGGAACATTTCTATAAGCCGAGATCCGAACAGCTAGCAGCTGGGACATGTTACTGACTCTGTCTTGCATCACGATCCATTCCTTAGTTATCTTCTCCCTTATTTTTGATGTCATCGTTAATTACGTTTGGGAATTACAAAAGCAGTTAACAATCTTCTCAACAGACAATATTCGCGCACGATTGCAGATGTATAAGGTTAATATGGAAGCGGTATACTGGAAAGTAAGACCCGCACGTGATTAAATATTGATTTAATGACTTGTTTACCACTACTTTCTGAAGGGGAACGAGTCGATACATACCAGTTCGTTTTACTCAAGTCTCTATTGTTCTTCTCAGGTTTCTCCATTTTGTGACGGTGTGTATTCCTTTTTTTCAGGAAGTTCTTTTTGCCGAAAAGTAAGCTAAGTTGAACAATCTTTCATTTCATCAGCGATGATGCCCCGAAGGAAACAAGCGTCTTCAAGCTTCAACCCGACCACTGCTGCCTTCTTGCGCTGCATTTTCTGCTGGTCAGCCTCCACAAAGGGCTTGAAGGCGCCCGGTATGTTTCCCTCACCAGTTCTTTGAACGATTTGGAAGAAAACCGTTTTCCCCGCCAGCTTCTCAGCGGTCTGTGATACATTTATTCCGCCGATTTGTACAATCTTGTTTGTATTAAACTTCACCAGCTTGACTCCATCGTCCAGTCCGGGCGTACCAAGAAAGTCACAAGATGACGTCATCTTTGACGACCTTTTCACCCTTACAGGACCTTGACCTTCACCTGGTCGAACTTTAACTTCACCTACACACAGCGGCAGTTCGAGCGCCTGGCCGAGCTGACGGAGTGGTAGCCAGCAGGCTGAACAACTTACAATGAATCCCTTCCATCCCCTCCATCCTAGCACGTCAGCGGCCATTTCAGGTCCATCCTTACCCATTCGTGCCGGTGTGATAATGGAAGTGCAATTAGCCATGACATCGGACTACTACTGGCGACTAGTCAGAGGCCTGCTGGATTGAATTTCGGTCAGATATCAGGAATTAGTTGGTCCGTGATGGTCCAGCATTAAATCCATCTTTACTTGGTAATAGCTTGTGGGGAAACGTTTGCGGCGTATTCGTACGCGCGAAGAAAGTTCACGGAAAGCCTCTCTTAATTTGTGCACTAGAATTTCGCAGAATGGACACTTCAGATTTTGAACAATGACATTCATTTGCACGAAGAGAATTAGGGGTGATGACAAAAAACATAGGTATATTTATTTCTGTGCGAGAAACAACAAAACACACGGCCGAACTTCGCACTAACTGTTTGAGCGATTGCCTGGGTTAGATAATCACAGCTGGAGGGCACGTGAAATTTCTGAAGAACACGCACGTTGATGTTTAGGGAGCTTGGACAGGGAGAAAAGAATGCACAGGAAGCGTTTAACTGCTAATAGAACTTTAAATCCTAGAATGTTTGTGCTGTGGCGAATTATTTAAGTGTTCATTTTTTTACCCGACACGAAAATGGTGTGATAATAACAAACTTGAGTAGGCCAATAAAAGAGTACAAAATATATAATCAATTTTTCTTCTACCGGGAACCCTATCTGACAGTACACGCAGGCCTCAACGTTGTGAACTCTCGCATTAACGCTTTTTAAGGCCAGTGAACGCACCATCGCCCCAACTGGATGGAAGCGAATTTCAATTTTTATATTAAGTATTCCATTAAATACTGGAAACGGAATTTAGTTCCCCAGCTCACCTCACACACCCCAGAAAAAATTCCACCGTCATCGCTTTTACATTTACTTCAGACGCGGTTTCAAGGATTTCAAAAGAATGAGAGTGCTGACGAAAATGGCAATAACAACAAATATGTGTAGCTGAGACTGGCCCTCGCTAGCTGTTTTGAACCGAGTGACCCGAGTGAACCGAGGTCTGACAGATAACCGGAGACGGAGTGAATGCTTTGGATAAAGCCCTCAAACGTGACAGCATATCCAGGGACATTATTTGACAAGCTCGGCTATTGAACGCCATACACCCTGGAGACAGCAGCTTACAAAAGGAGAGCTCAATGCGTTCACTGCTGTTATGCCTAACTACACCATAGTATTGACATTGCATTCACGAAATTCACAAGCAAAACGACCATCGCAAAATCAATAAGTAAACAAATAAGCAAATATGTCAACGAGAGATGGCGCGTCTGTTTTAACGTTGCCAATGTGGCGATAAAAGAATAGAAGTGAGAGTACCTAATACACAAGCATGTTTTGTGCCTGTGTGCCTGAGTTTGTGAGAACAAGAGATTTTACTAATTCATATCTTATCTACCGTCAGACAGGATGAATTGTCTTTAGTAGAAATAATTTCTAAAAAGCACTCCCTACAATACAGAGGAATGTAAGATATGCACACTACATTTATGACACAAAGCATCTGCTTACACCACAAAGATTTATGATCTTATCTAACAGTGGTTAATTTACTGAGGTCTTTATTGTCTGATTATCGTTATGCAATCTTTCGTGCACTCTTCACTGGAACTGTACTGTGATCTGCTTTTCAGAAACTTGACAGATCTTTCACGTTGATCGATATAGATCCCCTGCTTTCCTGCCTTTTGTGCACTAGAACAAGGTAACTGCGTCTGGTCATTGTCAGGTTGACATGGAAGTGGAAAGAACCTCAGACACGGAATTTCGTAATCTACTTTCTGCGGTCGAGCACTAATACCCGTATCAAAGGATTCAGGCCTGCTGATTTTGAAATGTTGGAAATGTTTTCGCCTTTTTCTGGCTTCTGCTGCCGTATTTGGGGAAGCAGTGTTAAAGATGAAGATGCAAATGTGGATTCGTGGTAATAACCGAGTTTAAGAACTGCTAACGGCCAACGTTAGGACATTGGAGACTTTGTTTCGTTGGGTTTTTTTTGAAAAAGTCTCAGCTTTGTATGGCTTCCCCTGAAGGTTTTGCGTTGTCACAATTTTTTTTAGTTTTAATTCTGAGGTTCACAACTGTGAGATACGGGCGTAGTCTTTACAGGTATTGTCCATCGGACCTCTGGAATTGTGTGCGTCTGTGCATGTTTGTGCGCGTCTCTCTGTGCCTGACTCTATCTCTGTGTTAATGTCTCTTATCGTCTGTTCCCTTCTCATGTCTCTCTGAATCTGTGCCTGTCTACGACAGCAGTAACGTGTGTTTACCACCGATACACGGATCATGCTTTCAGACCCTTTCTCCGACATCTTTGAATGTGGCGCCCACTTAAAGGTACGTCGTTGGCTTTTTTGCCGCTTTCTCGAGTTTCCTCCCCCTTTCTTCTGCCCCCTCCCAAATCCCCCATTGTTGACTGCCCCCGTCCTGAGATGGCCCCTTTAGCTGACTTAACCTACACAGCTAGCTATGTCAGTTTGAGGGAAGCATGCACAACCTACGGACATAACGCCGCCAATTTAACCCCAGTGCTGACACTTCTCCGCTGCTTAGCCGATGCCGGCAGAGTTGCGGCTCCTGTGGGCTGCACGCATCAGGAGTTAATGCCCACCTCCGCAGACTGGAGGCGGGGGAACGGAGGTTATCCAGCCAGATTTTGGCGACCTATTTCTGGCACTACCATCAGCTGCTGATCTGGGTTTAAAGCCGTTGTTTTTTAATAATTGCGTGCTTATTTTTTCCCTCTATTTCTCTCCCGTTCTCTCTTTCATCAACAGTTTGCACGAGCACGCTGGTGCTAAAATTGCACGCGACACTCTCTGTCCTTGCTGCCTTTCCCTTTACTTGGTGGGAGAGTAACACCTGCCACATTCAGATTGTTAAAATTTAGAACTTATATTATAAATAAACATGAACATTGTATTTTAATTAATTTACTTTACGGATGTACATATCTGAGCACTATATAAGTATACTTGACGACTTTAACACCGATTCAAAGCCGAGTTTTAAGTGTGATTATCACAAGTTGTTTTGTTAGGCGGTTCAAGACAGCACTACATCATGCATAAAGGAAATAGGACCGGAAGAGCCTAAAACACAATTAAAAATTGATTGACTCAGAATCAGCTGAGAACGGCCTTAAACCAAAAATGTTACTAGTGCGTTGCTTCACTTACCAGTTAGAAAGAAATCTATTTGGATCGTTCAGCTAGTTAGACTGCAGATCGCCATCGTCCTGTGTGGCTCGTGTTGTGTGTGTGTTTTTTTTTTTTTGCGAGGAGATCTGAACTTGAAGGCCGGTATGGTTTGGACCGTAAAAACCATTTTCAACATTGAAGTGAAGCTTCTGGATACGAAACTTCCATTCGTGAAAGAACACAAATTCAAATATTTTAACATCTATGGTGTAAACCCTCTACTTTTCTTTCACGGAGTTATGATCTGTCGCTACTTAGATTTATTAATAAGCAGATTTTGCGTTTGCAAGTAAAGTTCGAAACTATCGCAAAAAAAAAAATCTTCGGTAAAAGTCGGAAAACTCCGAGTGTGACGTCGACTACAGAACGGACCCGAGTGAAGCTAGAAGACGGTACATGGGTTTGTTGTAGAGGAGCTGAAGTAACATTAAAAGTGAAAATGTAGCACTTCATCTGTATCCATCTGTTCAATTAACTATTAAGGCTGTTGCGCTTATGTTTCACTGTTGTTGGCGTTGTTTATTGTGCTTACTTGTTTTACTTGTGTTTATTTCCTCTGTTTTAATGTTGTTCGTTAATAGTTTGTGGTTGTACTTATACGTTTTCCATCGTTGTAATGTGTGTTTTGTAAAGGTTTTGTATATTGCCGGGATATCGCGCTATATAAGCTTCCGCGTTATTATGAGTTCCAGATTTCTCACACCGAAACAGTGATGCGATTGTTGTGATCACTTTTACTCGGAGTGCAAATTTTGAAGACTTAACGTACTTTGCGTGTGCATGCATAACAATCTCCGCTTACCTGTTTGGTGCAAAATCTTCCAGGAACATAATGACGCACAAATAATATCGACCTCTCATTTCAAGTCACCAATTCGGAACACAGACCATGAGTAAAGGTGGTTGAGAAAATAAGTAGAAGGGGAAAAGTTAAAACAAGTGTTTGACTTCTTTTTACGATGGATGGGATGGGGGTGGGGAGATAATGAAAGATATTCACTTTTTTTCCTGTTGACTTTTACCTTCACTTTATTTCCTTGACTTTTTTTCTCTTGACTGTTTTATAATCTTGGCCACCATGGAACTGATTTTTGCAAACTACGAGAAAAAAGATTTCAACAAAGGGCACGCGAGAACTATATTAGTGTGTTCAGAGCGTTTTAAGGAGGAGGATAACAAATTTAAGCCACAGTATTTCCATATCTCACTCATGCATGTTTTAAAATATTCTGCTATTTGGAACCTGGTACCGTTTGCGTGCTTATTTGTTTTTCAATCTATATTAACACTACCAGTACTATTTAAGTATTTTCACACTTGCACATTTACTGAATTACCCTGCAACATTGTAAACCAAAGACTGATTTACTGATTTATGGTGAGTTGATTCCCAAACAGGAGTTGGAAATTCCTATAAATACTTCTTTTATATTCTTCCCCAAACAGGAGTTGGAAATTCCTATAAATACTTCTTTTATATTCTTCCCACAGTTACAAGCGATTGACATGATTTGCCGTTAGTGTCTACTATACACTGATCGATGATTTTTATTCCACCGATTCTGATCGACAGTTTGTTAAGGCGTCATATAGATAGATCATAAGGAGTGCAAAGTGTCACATGTCACTCCTAGGTTGTCACTTGTCACTCCTAGGTTGTCACCTGTCACTCCTAGGTAAGCCTGTTCGCCCTCCCTTTCTTGACACCGGGTAGGTGGACGCTAGGTGGGTAGCTGCTCTAGGCCGGCTAGTACCGGTTTAAAGGAAAACTTAACCTTAGAAGTAACCTGGCTTGAATTGATGAATATTGATGTTGTGAGTCTTTTTAACCCTAAATTTCGAGCTACAAAAGAACTATTCACTTACAACCCAGCTTTTAATGCCGCTCATCAGCCTTACGTGGAAGCCGCCATTTTGCCTTGATGAGTGACGTCAGTAACCCGGGCAGGGAGAAAGCTACTGCAGCCCGCAGCCGACAGCGCTCAAAGCAGCGTCACAGATATCGGGCAGACGCTTTTACAGCTGAACGCAGCACCGCGCTGACACCATACTACTTGAGCCGGCCAAATACATTAAAATTTTATAAACTCTTTCCTTGTAAAAACAAGTGTATTGACCAAAGTAGTGAATTTTGTTAAAATACTTCTTAGTAGAGTGCATTAATGAATAGATGAATAGGTGCCTGTTTTTGCGTGTTGGTACGTCTGCGTGCGTGATTGAGCGTGTGTATATTAATCATTGAGTTTATTTATCAGTATATGCATATTCTAATGTCAGATGAACTACGATTGAGATGTGTTCTTTGACATTATTTTTTCCCTGAGGGTAAAAGAATAAAGAAACTTGACTTGTTAGTGACATCGCTCTCGGCTGTAATGGTCTGTTCTCACTCTCAGGCTCAGCTTCCATCCGGTCTTGCCTTACTGCAATGACTTTTTCACTGGCACACTTTGCATTGATAATTGTCGGAATGGCTTCTTTCTTTAACTTTTTCTTAAAAGTCTTGAAGCCAAGCGAAGCAGCCACATTATTTTCGTAGGTGCCTTCAAAGCACTCCCTCGTAAAATGGTCCACGCACACGAGGTGCGATTTGTGCTATTTATACTCTTTCGCATGACGAGGCAACTTGGCGTTCTTTAAATTTTCAAGCCACTTTTTACATATTGCATACACATTTTTAGTTTGCTTGATTCGTAATCCCAAAAAAGCTTTTGTGGCTTCCGTCTACATTAAACGATTTGTACGGTTCGTTTAAACAGCCGAACCCTTTGCACTGCGGCATGTTGAAAAATGCTTCTGGGGAACTGTCGTCACCAGACCAGACGACAGCAGCGATTTTTTGCTTTCATTCGCGAAAGAGTACCACAACATGGCGACGTCCGTGTGCCGTTATTTACCGAAATTAAATCGTGAATTGTATGGAAATAGTACCGATGCAGCTTGAAATTTGTGGCTGACAAGACTCACAATATCAATATCTATGAATTCATCTCAAGTTGCGTCTAGGGTTAAGCTTTCCTTTAATCGAGTTTAAGGTGTGAGAGTGCCTAGTACTTAAGCTGGGAAATATAGACACTCGAGTATCAGCTACAGAGTAGGACATACATGGAGATGAAGGAGGACCTCTACCCCTCGCCATCTTAGCCAGGACGTCGTCGGAGCAGCAGCTAGCAATCACGCTGAATACACTGGGATGTATTTCGCCGACAAGTGCCTTATAAGTTAAGGACTGCTCTTGCCATGAACTATCTTAGAGTCTGGGACTCGGGTTGATTTAAGATAGGTGGGTTTTTTCCTGCCGGGGACAGGAGACGTTAAGCTAGTGGCCGGGCTAAGAGGAGGTACAGGAAGTGCTGGTCCTGGAAGTGTCATAGCTTCATTGTTGGTCGTTGAATAGCTTTAGAATTCTGTATCGCAGAAGTAGTTGTTCCGTAGTGACGAGAGTAGGTGCTCTGTTGTCGGTCACTTACGGTATCTGTGTATCATAGGCCGTTTTGCAGTTTGATTTCCCCTCTGGCTTTAGTTTGATTATCTTCTTTGTCTGATTCCTCGTGGTATGACGTAATCAGGCAGCGTCTTACACTAGACACGAGCACAGTGATTCTCTGTAAATAATCTGTAGATATATTTGATGTTGTCGAGTCAGTTAGTGTTTGAAATATATGTTGAATAACGGTTCGCTGCAGTTGTGTCTTTTACGAGGGTGGGGGCTCTTGAGCTAGTAGTGTTTTGCCTGTGTGAGACTGAGCGAGCGTGTCAGAGTATGAGAATCTTTACCCTAGATAGATTTCTCTAGTTATTCACATTATTTCATAGCGTCGTCACCCTTTGGTGCAGAAACCATTGACGTGGAGCAGTAAAGGTTTTGGTGACGATTGATCAATTAAATCTAAATTTACGAGATCACCATAAAAGTTTGTTCAGTAATTCTGGAGTCCAGTAAGTTAAGGTACGGCCCGTCACGTCACACAAACAATAATGACAATTACTATTAATAAAATCAGAACATTTTAATATCGAAAACGAAAAATCTATCATATCAGTGCGTCGTGTTTTCATTACGTTCTTTGTGGCAATCGGTGTCTTGAGCTAGACAGAACGTGTGTTTCTTCTCACCATTCCCGGAAGCTAATGTCTCAAATATATAATATAATGGATTTAAAGACAGCACGTGTGTTTCTTCTCACCATTCCCGGAAGCTAATGTCTCAACCATAATATAATGAATTTAAATCTTTTCCTCCGTCTTCTATTTCCTCATAATATGAACAACCCGATAATGAGTCGCGCGATGTATCTCATGAACTCATTGTAAAAAGCTACACTCTGGTCTAGACTAACAACAGTAGGCCTAGCTTGTCCTTCTGGGGATGACGTCACTGCGGCCGCTGTGCTCCCTGCTAAGTTTTCGGCAATCTCTGGCGCCGCGGCTATCTGAAAGCTACACTTTAACATCGTTGATGGTGCATTGGTCACTGCCACTAGCATTAATCTGTCAGTCTCAACAGAACTGTCGTCACTGTCGCTGCTTTCATAAGACGTAAAGCGGTTCACTCTCCTCGCCATTGCACGAAAGCAGACGATCCTAGCTGACACAGGTGAATTTCCGGCCAGGACAGGAAGACTGGGGATGCTTTGGGCGGGCAGGTGAAAATGTCCATGTTCATAGTCAAATATCTCTAAAACAGTTTTTTTCGTGTAGTTTGCGAATCCAATATCTGTTAAAGATGCTTAACCGTTTCCTAAATAAAAAAAGAAAAACTGACGGTCGCAGTCCCTCTCTAAAACTTTGTGTTGTATTGTGTATGCGTGCCCTGAAGCGCTTGGACCGCGATATGGTGCGTAGCGCGCGCGCGCGCGTGTGTGTGTGCAAGCTTTCTGGACGTGAGTACACGTCTCCTTGTCGATTGGAACCGGCGTCGGAGACAATGCTTTTGACACTTCGCCGGAAATGAAACCTCTGTGCGCTGGGCGCAGCTCACCCACAAAATCCGCGTAAGATTAGCACTGACAACTCCCGCTGGCCGCAAAAAAGCAGAGTTAGTGCAGGCCGGGAAAATCCTCTTTGCCTACAGTTTTCGCGAAAGGCTGCAGTTAAAAAAAAACCCACACGCACATGGGCAAACTGCACCCAACGGAAAGGCTTCGATTAAGGAGTAACAATGTCGATGCAGAAATACTAACTACAAACCTTAAATGCAACAACAACCTCCTTGTACCCAGCCTCCCCTTCACTATCTCCGGGAAAAAACCAGCCAGACCTCGATTACTCAACAGACAAATCGCTATTTAAATCATTTTTGATATTGGTAAAACATAAAGTAACGATTAGAGACAGACAATTTGAAAAAATAGAACTGAACAGAAGGTCTACCCAACTAGGAAATTAAAACTACACATTTTGTAGAAATAATTATAAAACTGCAAAAAGAGAATGAACCATAATCGTAACAAGTCTTCCGTACACGGAACGACAGTCTGGAAAATTGGGTGTTGAGGCAGAGAGGAAAAGCATTCTTATCCCACGTAAAATGCTCATTTAGGTATATAAGGGTCTTTTCTTTTGCGTTAGCGCATATTTTGTGCAGTGCGACGACGTGAATGTTGTTACTTCACATTCAGTCACATACGACACATTGTTGGACAGGCCCCTCAGCCACACTGAGACTAAGGATGAGAGTTGGTTGCACGTCCGGTCATAAGATAGATCGTAAGACCATTCCTTCTGTGTAGTTTATGTGCACATTGAAGTAATAAGTGGAAATACAAAGCCCCATGCAAGCCTGCCCATTATCCAACTACGAGTATGGGATTTTCTCAGCATTTGTTTCCGTGACTCGGCCACTGAGTTGTGCTCACGTAAGCTTCCCCGAATAAGATTCCAAAACCACTTTGCATGACGACAGGACGGCATGAGGAGAAAGGGGTAGGGATTTCAGGAACAGCATGTCTTGCTAACCCTTTTCCACTTCCACTGTGGTTGCTTTACATTTGTTCAGGCGATAATGCAATTTTTATCTAATCCCATCTACAGTTGGAGTGAAATCAATTTGAGGAGGGCTTAAAGGTTTTGGGTGGTACGGGGACAGAGCAGTGTAGGCAAATCAGTTCTCTGTGTGTGTTTCTGTCTTGGCTGTCGCGTCGCG
>SMGT01009872.1:444446-457810 GCA_004794575.1 Lanistes nyassanus | reverse complement strand
TGTAAGACTAGCATTGGTTATTCAGTTTAAACCAGAGGCTATCCTGCTCAGTTCAAGGGAGTAAATTTAGTGCTCTCCCACAGAACAATACGTACTGGGGAAGGAGGTAGTCAACCAGCCTCCCTGGTCCAAGAGTCAATGACAGCATGGTGTCAGCCAAGTACGATGCAGTGACCTGGAGGTCAGTTTGGGAACTCGAGAAACCTAAACATTGCTCTAGCTGCCTGTCAACAGTTCATGAGTGAACATGCACGTGATGCTGTTTACAAGGGGAGAGGCACGTGAGGAGGATAGACCATGTGATGTAGAGGGCGCTGGAGTAGGGAAAAATAAAAAGGGGGACTTGAGAGAGGACAGGGGATCAAAATGAGATTAGATCAAGAGAGAGAAGGATGCAGACGGAAGAAGCTTGCTCGGGCTTACGCCCAGCCCATAGGGCTATGCTGCTTGGCCATGGGACTTAGAAAGTTTTGACAACAGAAGTCCCATAGGCAGAAGACTGAGGGGCACAGTGGAAAGGTGAGCTACAGAGCTGCCTTCCACGTGCGCCTCCGCTGCAGCTGTATAACGGAGCTTTACTCTGGAAGAAGCCACTGCCTTTAGCGCCAGGCAAAATTCAGAAAATAGTAGAAGTCCAGGCTTCCGTCCGTGTCACTAATACGTTAGACAGTAGAGAGAGAAAAGAGGTCCAATGTTAGCCACTAGACTATGGTACAGTGGGATGCAAGGTTACGCCGGCCACCAGCCGCAACAGAATATTCTCAATGAATAAACTTTGGGACGCGCACTATCTAGTTTGAGCGTCTGTTCGACTGGATGAGTCTGGGCGAAGTGGTACAACTGTAATCGAATCATTCCTTACAATCCTCTATCTCTGTCCGTGCGTGTGTGTGCCTGTGGGTTGGTATGAAAAAGCATTGACTAGAGTCATCGTTTTTCCACGAGTAGAATGTTGATGTAGATGCAATGTGTTCTGTGTATGGTGTGTGTGGCGTGCGTTATGTGTGTTGTTTGTGGTGTGCATGGTGTATGTGTGTGATGTGTGTGATGTGTGTGCTGTGTGCGTGGTGTGCATGGTGTGTGCTTGTTGTGTGTGGCGTGTGTATGGTGTGTGTGGGATGTGTATGGTTTGTGTGGTGTGCATTATGTGTTGTGTGTGTTGTGTGCGTGGTGTGCATTGTGTGTGCTTGGTGTGTATGGGATGCGTATGGTTTGTGTGGTTTGCGTTATGTGGTGTGTGTGGTGTCTGTGTGGTGTGTGTGTGTGTGTGTGGTGGGCGTGTGGTGCACGTGGTGTATGTGTGTGGAGTGTGTGGTGGGTACATGTGTGTGGCGTGCGTTTATGTATTGTGTGCGAGTGTGTTGTGTGTTTGATGTGTGGTGCTCGTGGTTTGTGTGTGGTGTGTGTATGGTGTGTTGTGTGTGTATTGTGCGTGTGTGGTGTGCGGTATTTGTGGTGTGTGCTGTGTGTGTGGTGTCCGTATGTGGCACGTGTGCGTGGTGCGTGTGGTGCATGTGTAGGGGTGTGTATGGTTTGTGTGGTGTGCATTATGTGTGGTGTGCGTTTTGTGTGGTGTGTGGTGTGTGTGGTGTGCATTATGTGTGGTGTGCGTTTTGTGTGGTGTGTGGTGTGTGTGGTGTGCGTGTGTGGTGCGCGTGGTGTATGTGTGTGCTGTGTGTGGTGGGTACATGTTTTGTGTGGCGTGCGTGTATGTGTTGTGTGTGAGTGTGTTGTGTGTTTGATGTGTGGTGCACGTGGTTTCTGTGTGGTGTGTGTATGGTGTATTTTGTGTGTTTTCGTCTGTGTGTGGTGTGCGTTTTCTTTGGTGTGAGTGTGGTGAGTGTGATGTGTGTTGCGCATGTTGCGTGTGTGTTGCGCGTGTTGCGTGTGTGTTGCGCGTGTGTTTTGCGCGCGCGCGCGCGCGCGTGCGTGCGCGCGTGCGTGCGTGCGTGCGTGCGTGCGTGCTTGTGTGTGTGTAAGCAACGCATTACAGACCCATAGCTTGACAAACTCCACAGACTGTGTCGTTTAGTGCAGAATCCTCTCAGCTCCATTCCTAACTACTTCCCCCTTTTTCGCATTAAACTGGTTGAGAACGATGCATAGCCCCACATCTGGGGGCTTCAAACTCTTTCTTTCCTACTTAAGAACACTTTGGGAACAAAAACCTGATAAACGCACTCGCATCATTTTCAGTAGGACGGGTGGGCATACGGTATTGGGGGAGGGGTGGGGATCAATGTCCATTCGATTTTTCTTGTAAATATTCTCGAAAAAGTTTTACTTTATATCTCAATTATTCTCTTCATTTATAACTTTCTAAACCTTTTATGCATTATATCCATTTCTTAGATTTTTGGGGGTTTATACCAAACGCCTTTATTTTGCTGCTAGTGCCTGTCTTTTTTATATTTTCCTCTTGTCTTCAAATCTTTCACTTCAAATGAACCTTACAATATACAGATCTTCCACAATTTAAAAACTCGGGCATCTCAAGGCATATTAAAACCTTGCAAAATCTTTACCGCGATCTCTGATTAAGCTGACATCTTCAGAATAGAGTTCTTGTCTTCACCTTGTCATTTTCGCTAAGACTCTACAAAAGCAGCCGCTTCCATTTTATGCGCAGCGTCTATTCAGATAAGCGTCACAGTGCCTAGAGCTTTATAGGTTAAAAATAGCCCATAGAAGTGAAGATGCCTTAATATCAGCTCCATATTATAATCTTCTAAAGAGCATTGTGTATGCAACACACTCTGTGATTGCCTTGAAAGAAGCATCCCCCTGCGCGAAATGTAGATAGGTTATTAGTCACTGCAACCTGGATACCTCTAATCTAGACTATCAGGCAGTTACAAATACGGTGGCCGGAGTCAGCAATGCGTACACAGACTTACAGCCGTACACCCGAGTAGCATCTTCGGATAGGTGTATAGGTGTCGTATTTCAGCACCCCCAAGTGGCTTCTACGACAAGCGGACTAACAACAAGACAATGGATCCTGTCACTGCTTACACAAACATCCTCGAAGCGGCCTTAATTCTATGTCAATTTCTCTCTCATTATAATTTCCATATTCCTGTACCCATATTCCATATTCCTGTACCCATATTCCATATTCCTGTACCCATATTCCATTTTCCTAAACCCATTATTGGTTAACTGCTCGGTTAAGCCAATTCAAGAGTTCAAGCTATGTAGATCCACACAAAGATTATAGAGTTACTGGCAAAACAGCAATTAATTACAACAAAATGTCTGGCTTGTGCCAGCACTGGCATTGGACTTATAGGACTCCAGGCCCGTTCCTCCTGTGTATTTTACGCACACCTTTTCGAATCAACAAGGGATACCAACGCTTATTCACATCCAGCTTAGAGCTCTACTGCTTTGCCAAGCAGCATCACATTTCCACAAGACGATTCCACACAACTCTCTTTGAACCAGGAAGAAATAAAACTGCTGCCTCCACTCCTAACAAGAATCGCAGAAGGGAGGTAACTCAGTCGATTGTAAATGATAGGTCAAAGGTTGTGAATGGTACTTAAAAAGTATGTCGTCACACCGTAGACTACTAAAATGGTGCTTAGAGAAGTCTGGAGGAAGTTTGGCAGCCTGGTCGAGGGCACTCTGTGCTTGATGGCACCTGTTGCCGGCGCCACCTAACGAGATTCAGACCCCTCGACTGTCGACTTCTGTCCTGCTTTGTAAGTCACGAAGAGAATGCACTTCTGCTCTGTGAGTTGAGTGATTGATACACTAGCAAAGTCGCTATCCAGTCAGGTATACGGTCGGAACCAATGCTTGAAGGCTTTAGCCTTTGACCTGGTCCGCTGTTCTCGCACAATTCAGCTATGCTTCATCGCTGGTTTCCCCTCCATTTACCTAGCAAGCACCGCAGAGCAGGCCTCTTGCCAGAAACTGAGGTTCTACAAGGGATGCGTAAATTTAGGCAATATCTTTCATATATATATATATATCTTTCTCTCTCTCTCTCTCAAACGCATGCATGCACGCACGCACACAGATCACAGCAAAATTTTCTTTCTGTCATGTACATGCCTATAACCCTGCTTCAGCCTCCGAGATACGTGTATCCGCGATTCGTCGCATGACGAATAACTGAATGAATCTTCAACATGTCATGCAAATAACTAAAAAAAATTGTACACAAACTTTGTGCGCAAACTATTCCTGGCAAGAGCAGACGTCATCAGCTGGCTTCAGGGTGAAAAAAGTCACTCCCTAAGATCCACCAGCAACTGCCTGTGTCAGCTCCTAAAGCGAATGTCCTCGAGCGTCATCGAAACAATAGCTGACAACACCTACATAAAAATCTGCCTGTGTGGTGCGAGACACAATATCCCCAAGGGCCAGAATTCGACACAATATCCCCAAGGGCCAAAAAATTCCAAGGTGCTAGTCATAGGCTGTAGCCCGCCGTTTTTGCCACTCGCTGCCCTTCTGGTACTCGTGTCACTCAAAACGTATGTGACCATAAGCCTGTTCACAACAGCAGTCATGATATTTCAGACAAATCCCTTTCTACTTACTCATTGCTCTCCCAGCCCCCAGCCCCCATCTCTCTCTCTCAACCTTACGGTCCTGTTTATTGATCAACGTTAGCAATGAAGGCTATATCATGACGAGGGAAGGAGGGGAGGGGATGATGCGAGGAGAAAACCAGAGAACCGAAGCGAGATGGGGGGAGGGGGTGACAAAACAGTAGGCTACAAGAGCTCTTAGACTCTGCGCACACAACTCTCAGCTTCGCTGACCGGATAGACTGTTGTTGTTGTTGTTGAGAAGCGTTTTTATCTTGTTTTATTCTCTCCGTTCGACTCGGGGGTGGGCTGCATGAGCACGCGTACCTTCTTTCGACTCTCTCTTTGCTACGTGTTTGGGTACGGTTGGCTCCCTTGGTCACATAGGTCAGCATACGGTTGTGTCTAGCGCTGCCAGTGCTTTGTTGGGGTTATCATTTGATGATTAATAGCGCTCTGTCCTCATTTGTTCTTTATTAATTCTTTCCATGCGTAAAAATGCGTCTACGTTTACTTTGGCAGAGTGAACGGAAGCTACGTGCGGAACTGAGACAACGCCCATAAAATAAAGAGCACGCCTTGATTGCGTACACGTTGTCTCTAGCCACACCTCGAGTGAATCCGACACAGTAAGAACGGACGCTCTTCACTGAGCGAAAGAGGAACCATGAATTTTCATGTCACTCGGCTGAGCAACGCAAGGCCAACCAATATTTTTCACGGTTTGCCGAACATTAATATGACGATCTGATCCCAAAGCTGCTCGACAGGTGTTCGACGAATATGTAGGAGTTTGATGACGTAATTTCCTTAGTAAAGCAAACAAATACGGTGTTATGATCCAGTTTGAACCCGTTTTCAGATTTACGATCTCCGATGTGACGACAAACGTCGAGTGCATCTGGAGTGGCGCTGAGCGCAATGGCGACTAAGTAAACATTCTGGTTATAGAGCTCTTTCGAAACGAGAAACCAACTAGACCCGGAAATTGCTCGTGGTTTCTCGTTGCTAGGGAGCGCATGAATGATGTACGAGATACACCATTTCTTTACAAAGAACAACAACAACAAAAAAAAGGTTCACATATTCACTATAAGCAAACATAACGAAACAAGACAAGGCAACTTTCCACCCACACCTCCACCCCCACACTCCCACTCCCCCCCCCCCCACACACGCGGGCGCGCGAAAATTACAACTAGGTAAATTACAAATGATGTGTAAGAATCGTAACATAAAAACGACCATCCAGCACCTGGATAAGACTATTCACGCCGATCAAAGAGGTGGAATGTGAACAAAATGGAGCCCCACGATGAGCGAGACAGGTGGGACGACAGATGTTATTTAAAATAATAACAATAATAGCGATGTCCGACGGGTTTAAATCCGTACAGATGAACATATTAAAAAGCCAAAAACGGCTTTAGGAGAAAAGGAAAAGTTGTTTGAAGGAAGGGAGGTATAAATGTTCCTGACGTATGCGGTTCAAACGGGGGCCGCAGAACAAGATGTGTTGGACAGCGAGAAATAGACCAAATTTTGTGGGTGGCTCTGCGTGCAATAAAATTCGTATATGAGGTATGCATATCCCAAAGGTAGGCGCGTGACGACATTATCGCTCTGTACAGGTTCTACATGAGAGTGAAAAAGAGGAAGATGGACAGAGCGTAAAAAGGAGTGGATGGAGAGAACGAGGCAAGTGAGACAAAGAATGAGGGATGGAAGAAAAAGAAAAAGATCAGTATTACTGACTGCTGGTTTGGAAATAGAAATGTTACAAAAACAAACCACAAAGCTGATATTTACACGAAACGGCATCTTTTCTAACACAGCTTTTCAATTTAGAAAATCAAAGCGACGTGAGCGCGTTTCATCAGTCTTTACAAGGCCCAGAGACAACTCCCCGCTATCTCTGTAATGCGATCAGCCAACCGTTTAATGATGTCCACTCATTTCGCAGAAATCGCCACTCTGTGGAAGTTTGTTTCCACGTGTTGTTCTTTTTCTTCCCAGGAAACGAGACATCTGCAAGTTCCATCACGGAAGAGAAGCAATATAATACGCTCTCAAAACGCCAGCAGACCGCACTGATATCGGAATAATGGAGGTGTCAGCAACTAGCCTGGAAATTTATCTGAGGTCACACACCACTTGAAAAATAAGGGCACGTGCATGGCTGCGGCCATGCGCTGTGCATGTGTAATCTAAGTAGATATATAAACAGACAGTGTGGAAGATATATACCGTTACTATCATTTCATGTGTACGACATTTCACTTCCTTTACAAGTGTTCAATTATTTTTGACAGCTCAAACACGTACAGAGCAGAATGTAGAGTACACACGGCAAAAAAAAGAAAGAAAGAAAAAGCGAACGAATTACTGTTGTACCTAAAATGAAGCGCGCAGTGATAAATTATTAACTGATATCGAAAATATAGCCAGAAGCTTTGAGAATGCATCACATACACATGGTGCAGTCTAACAACGCAGACGGGAAAATATCGAATCGAATTGTTCATAATTGATAGTCTGGCGTGTGTGACAACACTTCTGCTAAAGCCGATGTTGTGAAGTGGAGACAAATTCATCGTACTTGCTGTTAAGAGTGCGGCTACTTCTCTCAAGGGGTCATTTCGACTGAATTATAAGCAGCCGCAACCTTCCCAAGAGCAAGTGTCAATATATTACGTGATACTTCCAAACACGAACGAGAAGATCTGTGGTCTGGTCGTTCACATCTCTTGTACCCAAAGTGTGCCTTACGTTGGTCAATTCATTTGGTCTAAAATTAACAATGCAGATGCATTTAACCTCACTTGAACCAGAAAAACAAAACCTGAGTTGACAACTCAAGACTTATTGTCCGCAAGAATCGGTACTTCTTGCTCTCATTCAAACCATTTTGATTCTCGTGATGGCTACTATTCTATCCTCGTTTTATTTACCGACAAATATTCTCAAGGCGAAGGCACACAAGATGGCAAAAGGTCAGGGATCAGGAAGTATATATATATATATCGTCCTTGATCAGACGAAAAACTCACTAAAGCCCGTATAGAGGGTTGCAGCTCTTTCCGCTTTCCATTGGGTGTAATTTAGGGATTTTCTAGAACATCTGTAGCAAACCGGGAACGGACCTATAAATAGGTTCCGCATGTACAGAATGTGCGTCTGCCGGCCACAGATTTTATCCACGACTAGCTATTTCGGTAAAAAGCATTTATTGTTAAGCTGCCCCCCTCCCCCGTCCCAGGCCTCAGCAGAAGAAAACTAAAAAGAACATACGTGGATCGTAGTTTCCAATTATGCAGGCACGCTAACTTCGGCAGTTACGGAAGAAAAGCGTACTTTATATTTCGATAAGCGCACGTTTTAAGGCAGTTATTTCTGTCGTGACACATGATCTGAAAAATTTGCAGCTGTAGAAAAAGACATTTTCTGGGTAGAAGATGTGAACATGGATACGCTTATTCCGAATCGAGACAGCTGTTGTCAAAAGAAATTAGATATCGACGTGTATTCGATACCAAATGACGGTTACCTGCTGACAAAGCTAGACGACTGTTGGTCTGCCTTTGAAGCCAGACGATTTCGAAATTCTGCCTGCTTGTGCCAGAGACAATAATCCCTACAGATCCGCAGTGAAAATTCCGAGGAGCTAGTCAGGTGCTATGGCCCACATTTTTGGCACTCGCTGCCCTTCTGGTACTCGTGTCACTCAAAGGTTTTGAAGTCATCGACCTTATTATACCAGGAGCCGGGATGTTTTGCAACGGAATTAGAGTTGATCTGCAGCAGAAGCTAATTGACTGCTGATCTGTGGTCGAACTAACTCACGGTGGCCTTTGGTATAAAGTAATGAGGGCTTCAAGGAACGAAACCATTTTAGTCTTTGCTAGAACCTATACTCCACTGACCTTTGGTAGAACAGATCACCAGACTCTCGCTACCATGGTAGGAAGCTACACGTCTTTGTCCATCAATTATTATCTAGTAGCAGCTCAGTACTGGTGGCCTATAGTAGATGTTTAACACGCTGTATTTACCTACCATTAATGGAAAATTAACAACTGACGATCTTTACTGTACAGTAATAGCGACTTCAAAACAAGTGTTTTACCGACTGGATATTGAGTGCACCGTAAGGAAAGAAACAGACAACAAAATGACAATGAAGCTTTGGGGTTTTGATGCCGTCACAAGGTAAGCTAGGCTGTATCCACTGCATAAACATGTGTGTGCTTACACAAAAACAAGACGAGCAGATATCTCGTATCAATGACGATAATCGGAGACCGAGTTCTAAACCGAGTGACAGGAGCTTTTCTGTCACCAGCTGGAAGGGGAGAAGCACATGGAAGAACGCAGTAAACAGGAAAACACCACAGGGATGGATTTCTCTGGTGTTCTGCGTCGAAAAGGCAAGCAAGTTAGCTTGTAAAGGTGTGTCACAGCAAGACACCCAGAAAGAAAAAAGGAAAAAAGACGGAAAGAAGGAAGGAAAGAAAGATAGAAAGAAAGAAAAGACCCCCACAAAAAACAAACATAAACCAACAAACAAAAACAAAATCCCAAACACAAAAAATGATAAAACAAACAAACAAAACAAACAAACAACAAACAGACAAACAAACAGCAAAACCAGACTGCCAGGAAAGGATTCCGAATATATTTCCACGTGTCTTGGGACGGGCTACAGGTGGGTTCCCGTTATGCCACAAACCTGCCTCATGCAAAAAATGGAGGACTTGAAACAAATCACCCAAATTTATTTAACTCTTTTTTTAGTTTTTGAGCCAACCATGCAAGTGTACATGTCATATAGTGACTTCAGACGCCAAAGATCCTGTGAGAGGGTCCATTGAGCGGTTGTTTACGTCTGAAAAGAACATTTCTTGCGATCCATTTAGATTCTGTCTGTCAGCGCCCACAGCGGGATAAAAACTTCACGTGCTACTGTCAGACTGAGTGATGTTTCTATAATCATCACCTGACGAAAGGAAAATACATCAATGTGTTGTGCGCGGATTTCGGCCGAGGTCTAGAGGGATGTGGGACAAAGCAAAATTCGGTGGGTTTTAAGGCCTCGATGGCAGCGGAGGAACATCCGGGGTTGGAAATATGTGAGTTTACTGCAGGAGCTCAGGAAGTGTTCGGTCGCAACAGGAATTTCCGGCCGTTAAGCGTCCCATAAGCCCAGAGCCCAGAAACTTGAAGCCAACCGGAAGAGAGTAGTTGCCCACATTTAAGTTTCCGCTTCGATTTTTCACTATCATGTCAGGATTGTGGGTGGTTTTTATCGGCCACTTAGTTTTTTTTAGGCCAGTCATATTTTTGGTGGGTTTTTGATGGTAACACAACCCGCCCCGCCCCCGCTCCCCGGCCACCCCGGCTTTCTAGTTCTGAAGTGTTTTTTTCTGTCTTCGTGTGTGCATTGTGATAGGATTGTGAGGCTGACACACTCATGACCCCAAACACAATATGATTATAGTCTAACCTAATCTAGAAAACGCATACGACTTTGTTTTGTAATTATTACGTCAGTACCATAGATATGTGTAAGTTGCGGATGTTGTATATTAGGACAGGTGATACATGGAAAGACAGACAGAAGATTACATTGGCCTGTGCTTTACACAGAAGACGGAGCCAATAATTTTCTACAAAGCAGGTTTACACACATTTCTGGTGAATACTTCACATCAGGCCCCTCACTGTGAGTCACGGGGCACAGAGACCGCTAGTGAAGACAGTTTAAACAAATCTTTCTAAAAACTCCATACGTTTTTAGCCATCATATGAGTGCATGTAACGCGTTGCTCTGACGAACATGCAAATGCACGCACGTGTTTGGGAGTGGTTTTGAAGAAAGCAAGCAATGCCGCGATCTTTCCCGACACGCCGACATTGTTTGTTGAGCTAGGTCTTGCAAAACTCACTGTCAGGGTGCCCCACCCCTTTACCCTTTGGGCTGATTTTGAACTGGCGGCCTGCATTTCAATAGCGGCTCCGAGGAAGCAGGTCAGTTTTGCGACTAAAAGTAAATGCAACGGTAATGTGCCTCCCTAGATTCCCCGTTAATCTCAAAATTCGTCGGTAAAACTTGTAATGGACCAGAATCAATGACGGCTAAGGGGCTGATAACGGCAAGCTGCTGGGAAAATAAATGCTGAGTGACTTCGATTAACAAACCTAGAAGTATGGCTGTATCCACGTGCGCGCATATTTATCTCCGTGCGGGAACACTCGAGTGCTCGCGAAGTGAGCGTATCGGAATACACTTTCCCAACTGAGTCTCTCGTTGTCACATCTTTTTTCTGTTCCCAGTTTATCGGTAGGGCGGGGGAGGGGGGCTAGATGGACGGGAGTGGTGTTTTGCGTTCCTCCCTTTCTCACCGCATCCCATCTGCCCACAGATACATCTTTCAGTCCTGTGTGTTCGCGCGTTCGTGCGTGCGTGGAAACATATATATATATATATGAGAGACAGAGAGAGAGATGGAGAGGATGTGTGTACCTCTGTCTCCGTATCGCGTGCGTATTTGATCATGAGGGATAATACAATGAGTGAGAGAGAGAGAGAGAGCGAAAGACAGAAAGAGAGAGATGAACAAAAAGGTGGTAAGGAGGAGGGGGGATCATGACAGAAAACACCTAAGCACAAGAAAAATATAAACAAGAGAAAGGTAGGAAATAGGATGGAAGAAAACGGACAGACGGAAGGACTGACGGACAGACAGCTAAAATAAATAGAGATACCAACACCAATGATACTTGCAGCTACTTCGGTCGTAAATGAATGACATGTTCCTGCAGGTAAAAAGAAAAACTGAATAGGATTGTCTCCCCCTCCTCTCCCTATTTTTGAATTCTGTTTTTGCTTTGGAAACTGGCGGCTGAACTACGTTGCAGGACGGTGTTCACTCGGTTAGTTGTCGTCCGTATACTTCGCTTGCACATTTATCATCGGCTTGTTTCCTTTGTACTTTGAACTCGTATCGGCTGTAAACGCAAATAAAATACGGGAGTGAGTGAGTGTTGGAGCCAGCAACGAGGGCTCTTGCACGGCGGGACAAAAATGTGTAAAACACAGGTAAAAGGGAAAAGGAGGGGCAGGGAGAGAGAGAGAACGGAGAAAGGCCACAAGGTAAAACCGAAAGGAGGAAAAAAGTCACAAAACAAACTGAAAAACGGGAATAAAAGCCGATGGCACGTAAAAAGGCGAGGATCACAGAAGGAACTGAACGGAAGAGGGCGGGGAACGAAGGGGCAGAAAAATGGCGCTGACGGGCACGGCTACAGCGGGTACAACGGGTACATTGGGTACAACGGCTACAACGGGTACACCTGTTAAAACGGGTACAACGAGTACAATGGCTACAATGAGTACAACGGTACAACGGCTAAAACGGTTACAATTGGTATAACGGATATAAAGGGTACAACGGGCATAACGGGCATAACGGGTGTGACATGCCGGGTCGTACCTTAACTTACTGGACTCGAATTCTCCAGAATTACTGGACAAACTTTTATGGTGATCTCGTAAATGTAGATTTAATTGTGCAATCGTCACCAAAACCTTTACTGCCTCAGGTCAATGGTTTCTACACCAAAGGGCGACGACGCTATGAAATAATGCGAATAACTACAGAAATCTACCGAGGGAAAAGATTCTCATACACTGATACGTTCGCTCAGTCTCTCACAGGCAAAACACTTCTAGCTCAAGAGCCCCCACCCTCGTAAAACACACAACTGCAGCGAACCGTTATTCAACATATATTTCATACACTAACTGACTCGACAACATCAAATATATCTACAAATTATTTACAGAGAATCCCTGTGCTCGTGTCTAGGGTAAGACGCTGCCTGATTACGTCATACCACGTGGAATCAGACAATGAGGATAAATAAACTAAAGCCAGAGGGGAAATCACACTGCAAAACGGCCTATGATCCCACTCAATACACAAATACAGTAAGTGACCGACAACAGAGCTCCTACTCTTGTCACTACTGAAACAACTACTTCTGCGATACACAACTCTAAAGCTATTCAACGACCCAACAATGAAGTTGTGAGAACACTAGGACCAGCACTTCACTCGATACCTCCTCTTGGCATATGCCCGGCCTCTGGCTTATGACGTCTCCTGTCTCGGGCAGGATAAAACCACCTATCTTAAATCAACCCGAGTCCCAGACTCTAGATAGCTATTTATGGCAAGAGCAGTCCTTAACTTAAAAGGCACATCCAGCAGTCACTTACTCGTCTTTACGTCGACGTGTCGGCGAAATACACCCCGTGTATCTGGCGTGAAAACTGGAGTTACTCTTCCGGCGTCCTGGCTAAGATGGCGAGGGGCAGCGGTCCGTGGGTCTACACGTGTCAGCTTCTCTTGGTCTTCCTACTTCATCTCTCCTGTGTCTAGTCCTATCTCTGAAAGTCCGAATCTCGATTCCGAGTGTCTCTTTTTTCCCAGCTTAAGTACTATGTGCTCTCACGCCTTAAACTCGATTAAACCGGCCTAGAGCAGCTACCCACATAGCGTCCACCTACCCGGTGTCAAGAAAGGGAGGAGCGAACAGGCTTACATAGGAGTGACAGGTGATAACCTGGGAGTGACATGTGACAACGGGTACGACGGGCATAATGGGTATAACGGGCATAAGGGGCATAACGGGTGCAACGGGCATAACGGGTATAACGGGTACAACAAACTAAAACTTGTCGGACAATGGGTACAGATGGGGGGAGCCTCAGAACGGAGCAGGAAGGAGTGGGGGAGGAAGAACCAACCCTACCCC
>SMGT01009872.1:428437-444423 GCA_004794575.1 Lanistes nyassanus | reverse complement strand
CCCCCCCACTTGCGGGCCTCGGCGAAAGACAGCTTGCCCTCCACGCGGACCCGCTGGATGGCAGACTCCTCGCTCCATCGCGGACAGTCTCGAGAAGTGGCAGGACGGTCGTCGTGACAGTTTTACACCGACAGGAGTTGGGACAGTCAGCGAAAGAATGGTCAGCGGCTCCACAACGGGAACAAAGAGGAACAGACTCGCAGGTGTTCGTGCCTTGGCCGAAGCGCTGGCATTGAATACAGCGGAAAGGGTTGGGAACACACAGGGAGACTTTGACCTTGAGATAGGCGATAGACAGAACAGAGGGGAGTTTGCAATTTGCTGCCGTCATAGCGAAAAACAGAGAAAACAGAGATAAAACAGAGAAAAGGCTGAGGGAGACAAAAACAAAGAATTGATAAAGAGAATGAGACGAGGAAATGAGATGAACAAAGAGTACGAACAATAGTCGGGAAGTTGAAGAAAACTTGAAGTGGCTATTTGCACAGTTCGGTACGTAAAGCATACAAAGGTATTTGCACGGGCTGACGTCACTGTCTCCAGATCACTTCTTATAGTTATTTAGAAAAAATGAAGTCATGCTGACCGGTAGCTGTATTCACCCTTCGCTGGGTTTTTTTGCGAGGTGGGCTTTAGAGCTAGAGGTGATGCAGGTTGAAAATTCATATCAGTTGTGACGTCAGCCCGTAAAAATAGCCAGTATGTAGGGTTTGGGTGAGGGTTAGTGTTTGGGTTTAGGGTTTATGGGTAAGGGTGGGTATTACGTATGGCTTCTATTTATGTATAAATTCAAGTCTATGTCTTTGCGCTAAACGGAATTGAGGTTATGACGTCAGCCCGTGCAAATAGCCTCGGATTCTATTTGCAAGGTTGAGGGTGAAGAGATAAGAGGAAAAACAGACGAATACAAGGAGAAGGAGAAGAAAAAAAAACAAAAAGAAAGGAGAATCAGCTTTATGTGTTTAGCTTTCTCCGACTCCTTGCTTTTGTCGAGAGATTTAGTGAAGACGCCGACCATGCACTGCCAGCACAATAGTAAAATAGTAGACTCCCGCCCCCCGCCCCTTCCCTCCCCTCCCCTCCCCTCCCCCCACCTCTGCTGGATCGAACGTCGCCAACATTCGGTCTGTCTAGGGGGCGCTCTTAATTCTGGCGGGGCTCATCAACAATCTCGGTGAAAAAAATTTACTCTCGCTGGAAGACCGGCCCAGAGTGACTTCAGCGACACCCTCGCGGACAACTCGAGGGGCGCTAGGACTCCGTGTGAAGGGGGCTTACAAGGTCGCCAAAGGGCGTGACGTTCAAACATGAAAGTCGTTATACTGCACTTGACTCTAGTGACATCCTGCCGTCTGGTCGAGTCCATAACAGCCCGCCCTGCCGCCTTCCCGACCCGCCCTCCCGCCGGCCAGCTAGACAAGCGAGCAAGCAACCAATGAATTCTCAGCTCGAAGTAAAACTAAACTGCCCGTGTGTAATCATTGCTTGAGGCGAAAACAAAGCGGGTTTGTCGTGAAGTTTCGACGAAATCGACTCAAAACAGTGAAGAAGAATGCCAAGGCGTTTAAGGCCACTTTTGACATGAATAAATCCGGTGTTTTAAAATAATGTTCGCGAAAAAGTAACTTGTCTTACCTTCTCAGCACAGTGTCTTCAGGAAAAAGATTGTCTTCGGTGACCGCCATTCAAGGGAGTGAACTGCTGTGGGCTTCTTACATTATGCTGCAGATCTTCGGCGGAGGGAGCGTTGATGCACGACGGGATGGTCTGTTGAAGGTAACACGGGAAGTTATGGACTTGTACCAGTTTCCCCGACTAGCATGGATTTACCATCCACACAGTAACTTGCAATCTCTATCCCTTTCTTTCCTCGCTATCATAGAAATTATACAGGCAGACATCACATCACACAGGGCAGACATCACACGGGCAGACATCACACGGACAGACATCACACGGGCAGACATCACACAGGGCAGACATCACACGGACAGACATCACATGGGCAGATATCACACGGACAGACATCACACGGGCAGACATCACATGGGCAGATATCACACGGACAGACATCACACAGGCAGACATCACACGGGCAGACGTCATACGGGCAGACATCACACGGAAAGACATCACACAGACATCATACACACAGGTATCACACGGGCAGACATAGTTGATGACATAATTCGATCAGTATGACTGTTATGACTGGACACTAACTCAGTATGTTAACCTTAGCAAATCGACATTCATCCCTCATAGAAAGAAACAACACAAAAAAAAAAGGGAAGAGGAGAAAGAAAGAAAACCCCAAAGAAAAGAAAGAAAGAAAAATAGCAAATAATAAAAAAAAAACAAGAAAAGAAGAAAGTTAGAAAACACGAAAAACAAGAATGAAACAAATACAAAGAAACAAAAGAAAAAGAAAATAAAACAAAAGACAGAGAAAGAGAGAAGAAGGAAGAAAAAAGAAAGAAAAACTTTAAGTCCTTCTACTCGAGAAAAGTAATTTTTGTTTGTCAAGACTTCAGTAAAAAGAAAAGTCCAAACAAGTATTTCTTACCTTTACATAACAATTTAATTATTCTAAGTACTCAACTGTACAGAATCCATGTTACCTGAGAAATGAAGGACTAAAACTCAAACTTATATATTACACTGAACAACAAAACTGACGCAAACTGACGGAGCTGGTGATTTTATTTAAATTTCTTTCTTTAATTTAAACAAGTTCGAATCAATCAATTTTCGAGGAATCAGTACAGCAGTGTGTCCATCTACCAAAGCGTTCAGAATGTCCCAAACGTCCGGATTCAGAGTCCAAAGTCAGTAGCGGGTGTGTCCCCCATTGGAGTCGACAACGGCCTGGCAACTGGCGGGCATGGAGCGCACCAGACGGTTGACCACCACCAAAGACATGTTTGCGGAGATCTGCCTGAGGGCCTGTTCCAGCTGTTGTCGGCCTCGGCTGGACAGCGTTCACCTCTCTGCAGATGGTAATCGATTGGTTTGAGGTCTGGGCTCATGGAGGGCCAAGCCATCATCTGAACGTTGTTCTGCTGCAGAAAGGCTGTGGTCAGCCTTGCCGTGTGTGGACGGGCGTTGTCATGGTGAAAGGTGAGGTTGGCGTGATGTTGGAAGTATGGCACGACGTGGGGCCTCAGCACCTGGTCCACAGCCTTATGCTGTCACGCCGCTTCCTCGTCCAGGGTCTATGTTGTGGAAGATGACGGGACCCAGGAGTCGGTTGAGGCCAGCTCCACCCCAAATCATGATGCTGGGGCCTCCCCAACGGTTGTGCAGCAGGATGTTGTTGATGTCGTTCCTCTCATTCCGCCTCCTCCATACTCTGATGCGGCCGTCGGCGTGGCTAATGCAAAAGCGGTTTTAATCGGAGAAGAGGATGTCTTGCCATCTGTTCAGTTCAGGTGCTGCTGGGCCCACTCCATTCTCTGCTGCCGATGTCGTGCAGTCAGCGTTGACCCCCGTGCAGGACGGCGGCAGTACAGCTGTCGCTCAGACAACCGGCGACGCGCAGTCTGCTGGCTGATGGCAGCTCCATGGCTCCAGACAGGGGCTCGGGCCTTCTCTGCGGCAGGGGAAGAACGGTTGGCGCTGGTGTCACAGTAGATCTGCCTGTCCTGTCGTGCAGTCGTGACACGAGGTCGTCCACTTCTGACCCCATCCCGAGTGCTGCCAGGGGCTTGAAAGCGGCCCCACAAACGAAAGATTGTGGAAACTGCCACACCCAGTGCATGTGTGATGATGCTTGGGATGTCTCCAGCCTGCAGTCATCGGATAGCTCTTTCGCAATCAGTAGCGCTTAGTCTTTGCATTCTTCTGCTTCTGACAGGTGGTCTGTCTGGGAGCGTACGAGAATCGGCTTTTGTTGCTAGTGAGTGGCGCCCTCTGTTCGCAAAGAAAGTCTTGCTGCTTTTGTTGACGATGCACGAGCGAAAACCACTGTCCGACTTTAGCGAGCCAGAAAGGACACCTTTTTTTGGGTCAGGCACATTATTATCAACAGATCCTGCAGACTGGTGTCTAGCTAATTTTTGTTGCTATCATTGTACCCGAATGCATGAAATTTGACGACTCCTTTCCCGTGTGTCAATTTGCGTTTCTTTTGGTTTTAAGTATTTAGACACTGAAGATGAAGTGTGACAATTTTTCTAGCTGTTATAATCGATTGCTTTTCTGCTCACATTTTAGAAGCAAGCTCAGCAAGCAAATAACTGTGAAAAGTAGAAAAAACTATTTCTAGCGAATTATTGCACCTGCTAAGAAATATGCATACCGGTTTTTGCTTTTCTCTCGCACAGAATTTACAGGGTTACAATGGGAAAACTTGGAGTCAAGGTCCCTGTGAGAAAACCAGCGTAGCTGATTTCAATTGGGGACATTTTCAAGCAGAAATGGAACAGCATGTATACAGTACGGGTTAATGAAATTCGACTAGGCTTTGGGGATAAGCAAAATAACAGACGAAGCGACAGAGACAAGCAGTTCTTGAAAGGGAATTAATTCTGAACTGGACACAATCTCGACTGGAGCACTGTGAAAAAAGGGCTCAGCAGCAAGATTTCCTTCCGTTTTGAGTAATGAAATAAAAGGCCAGATATCGTGGACAGCAAGGCTGATGGGAACGGACACAATTTTGCAAAGTGGAGAAATTTAGTTTCTGATGTTTTTCTTAGCCGGGCTTATCTAAACTTGGACGCGGCCAAACTAGAGGGAGGCAATCGCTAGTCGTCTGTAGAAGCGCGGCTTAAATAATTCAGAGGCGCTAGATTTTTGTCTGGGATGGATGAATAATGTTTGTCTAGACGCAATCAATCTGTCTTGAAGAGAATCTGAATATGAGGCTGGCGCTGGCGAAATAGACTGCAAACGACAAGGACAAAAGCTCGACAGCCGTTATTGGAGTAGGGAGGGGGGGAGGACCCGGACATACGCAAAGAAATGCACAACAGAAGAAATATTAAAATGCCATGGGATTGGTTTCCTGAAGATTTGACAAGTCAAGAGAAGAAAATGAAAGAAAATTGTGGATCTTTCAAGTGTCTGAACGTTCGGACGTAGACTCACGCACACACGCACACACGGACACAACGACAGCGGCAAATCACATGACAAAGACAAAAGACGAAATTACTGGCAACACCATCAGCTCTGAAGGGGCATGTGACACAGGGAAGAGTTAACGAGCATGAAAAAGCGCAGAAAAACTAGAGCCAATCAAAATACAGTCTTAGTAAAATATGCTAATCTCGTAGGGTCACCACTGAAAACCTTGCAGTTTCCTGGAAGATCTTTACTGCCTATACCCCACCCCACCCCTTCCCCAACCCCCACCTATCCCCTACTCCTAGCCCCCACCCTAACCCCACCCCTTACCCTTCCCCTAAACCCCCATCCTCCCGAAACATCCCCCTCTCCCTCCCTTCCCCCCGCCCCTGGAAAGACCTTCGAAATATAGCTCGCCATTTGATTGGCTCTGCTTTTTACACATCCTAAATAGGGCTCGTCATTTGATTGGCTCCAGTTGTTCTGCGCTTTTACATGGTGAACAGCGGCCAGTGAATGTACGTAAGTATTTTCCGTGATCACAAAAGCAAGATGAAGGTCTACAGTAGAAAAGTGTGCCAAAGGTTGGGACTTGTCTTCACAGCAAACTCTCAGTTGGACTACCGACCTGATCATTGAGGTCCTGACAAAAGTGTCCGTAAATTTCACAACGAGCCCAATGTGCGTTTTAATGGACGAACATGAGAAACGAACTCAAACAACTGAGAAGTGAAAAAGTGTGGTTCTTGAAACTAATACAAAACAGAAAAAAAGATACAGAGCAGACATAAAAGGACATACTATTAATGTGTTATAAGGAGCAGGTTGGTTGAAAAATGCGACGTGGATGCCCCACGAAGTACTTCAAACGGAGATGACGCCAGACATACATCACAAGTCCGAGTCACGTTGAGATTCACTTTGTCCAGGAGACCGGAATCTAACATTTGCAGGTCCCAGAGCCAGACAGGATACAGAAAATCTGAGACAGTACGTATATTCTGAGGCTCCCTTCGCAGGAGGTCAAAGATGAAAGAGCCAGATAAATCTGCCTCTGTCGGCAACTTAGTCACACCGACGTTAATGGACGAAAGGGAACCCAGCTGCCCCTGGGCGGTCTGCGAGGCCAGAAAGCACCTCAAATGACTTGTCCTACTGCCGACCGCACAGCATGTCGGGAACAAGACGTAAACAGATGAAAAGGGGACTCAAAAGTAGCATCTGAAATGTCGCAGATGGGGGCAGAACTGTGGTTTGAAGAATTTCGTAAAAAATGGTCACCCCATCTGTTCTATTCATGCTTTACAAAACGGAACAGGAATTCTGTTAGAGCGCACCAATAATTCCAGGTTTCATAAAAAAAATTTCAACCAGTCTTATGCCTGTCAGGTTCAGAAAGAGTGTATAAAATAGTCACGAGAAGAAGTTGATTCAAAAGAGAAATAAGACAATTATGGGAAGAAGGCAGATTTTATTATTGTTTTGTACGAATGTAAAGCAGGTCTGAGACTTGGTTGTGTTAACTATATACGTCATTATATTGTTGTCAAAAACTACTAAAAAAATGACACAAAACACCAGCCATTTCTCGCACGTTCTCGGTATCTCATTTCAATCAGCACGTATACGTATCACAGTGAAAAATACATCTGGTCAGCTTTTGCCCTCCAGAAATGTGTACATCAGCTCAAAGCAACACCGTTCCATATTCTACAGGTGACAAACTGTTTATTGATTGCAATATGATGACCTGCAAAGAAAGTATTTGTAAGACTATAAAGGGACATCATATTGCTTAGGTATCATGTGAACAAGCTTTCATCAAGGCTAGAACTTTCAGAGATCTTCTAGCCCACAAGACAGTGATGAGATGTTGACATACACACGGATAAAGCATGTAAACAGTATTTTCGTCAACACAGTGGGCACAGACCCTGTTATTATTTTTAATAGCAGAAAGTGATGTCGGATACTGTCGGACGACATGTTTTTGAGTTCTAGCTGACTATTCAGGGT
Organism: Lanistes nyassanus; assembly: GCA_004794575.1. Lineage (NCBI taxonomy): Eukaryota > Metazoa > Mollusca > Gastropoda > Architaenioglossa > Ampullariidae > Lanistes > Lanistes nyassanus. The sequence continues at coordinate 437,337 of SMGT01009872.1, read as the reverse complement.
TAGCCGGCCAAGGCGGCGAATGCACCTACACCAGGACCCAGCCTGGCGTCTGACCAAGTCCTGGAGAAACGAGAAATTTTTTAAAAAGGGGTTGTTCCTTTTAGTTGGAGATCTTCACTGCGATAAACTGTTTTCTTTCCCTTGAGCCAGTTCACTACACGTTGTAACACGCTAAGGAAGAACCTTGGTTCTGTGTGTGTTTCCTTTTTTGTGTGCATAGACGTGCGTTCATGAATGTCTATTTACGAATGTGTGTGTGTGTAAATGTATGTGTGACAGACAAGAGTACGCTCGAGCAAATATGAGAGCTAACGTACTCGTGCACGAATCTGCATGCATGTTATTACCTTTATCTTGTATCTCTTTTTGTTCGTATTTCCCGCTCTTTCGTTCCTTTTGTCTTTCTTTCTTACGGGTAGCAATTTCTCTAGCAAGAGTTGACCGCCTCGGTGGTCTAGTGGTTAAGCCGTCCGCTTCCGAGGCGGGAGGTCGGTGGTTCTCATCCCGGCCGAGTCACACCTAAAACTTTAAAAAAAAATGGCAATCTAGTATCTGCCCTGCCAGACGCCTGGCACTACAGGGAACAGTACTAGGACTGGTTGGCCCGGTGTCAGTATAATGTGACTGGGTGGGACTGACGCCCGTGTTGCGCCATCAGTCCCACGTGTGGCTGCACGTAAACTCTGTCCAAGTCTCCAGTCTCTTGGCGGGCGGCCATGACTGAAAGATTGAACTCTGACCAGATGAAGAACTTAGTAATTCGTTCTGTTGATCAACACAGCCATTGGAAATATAATCAACTTTGTTGGCTACCGCCTGGAAACTAGAATCTTGAAGTGTCAAATCTTTGTGCTGCTTCCGCGATCATATCGCATTCCCATGATTACATTCCCTCGCTTCCTGTTTGCCCCCTCCCGTTTCTACCCCTCTCCCACCCACATGCGTGCATTAGCAGGAAAATGGAATCTGATGGAATTCGTTGGCCTCCTGCAGGTCTAATCCGTGTCTTATCTGTCATGTTACCACCACGCCTTGCCCAACGCAATTAAGGCAGGATTTCGCCGATAAGGGTAGACACGTGTTGGTAATGTTGACATTAATGCGGTTTCAAGCACATTGTCGCCACAATAATCCTATTAAGCACTGCTTCTGGGCACACAATGCACGCGGTATAGGAAAAGCATTTAGAATTTAATAACATTAAATGACAAAAATATATTTTGAACTGGTGCCAGACAATACGGCGACTTTGCTACTTGGCTGTCAGGTGTCGCCTAAAACCTCTATCTCACTGTGCATGCATTGCCTGAATATGTGTTTAGGTTGTTAGTATAAACGCAGTACCCAAAGCTTAAACGGTTTCCAGGTAATTCTGCATCTCCGTGTGAGAGTTTGCTCGATCACTGCTCACTCGTCATGTAGACGTGCTTTACTGTATGTTATTTTTAATAAAGAACAAATGAGGACAGAGCGCTTAAATTATCGAAAGATAACTCCAACAAAGATACTGGCAGCGCTCAAACATAGCCGTATGCAGACGTGTGTGCCCAAGGGAGCTTACCGTACCCAAACACGTAGCAAAGAGAGGGCCGAAAGAAAGGAACTTGGCAGATCCTTTAATCTGTCTAGTAGCTGCCCTGCCAAACGCCTGATACTATATGGAACAGTACTAGGACTGGTTGGCCTGAGGATCTGCCAAGTTCCTTTCTTTCGGCCCTCTCTCTGCTAAGTGTTTGGGTACGGTAAGCTCCCTTGAGCACAGGCGTCTGCATACGGCTATGTGTGAGCGCTGCCAGTATCTTTGTTGGAGTTATCTTGTATGTTATTTTCTTTCCTCTCGGTTATTCGCCAAAGCTTAGCTTTAGGGAGGAACTTTCAAAACACTTTTGCTGGTGTATTTTCCGCATCTTCTGAAAGAAAAAAGCGGGCAGGAAAGAGAAACTTGCGATCTCATGAGCTCGGGCGTCTGTGTGATTGTCGAATCGGCTGCTTACATGCTGTCCAGAGATTGACTGGGGCGAAAGATATGCAAATAAACCATGCTAACTGAATGTAAAGACAAATCAGAACGCTTAGCTAGAATCGTCATTGCCGGGCAAGGATTGACCGGTCGAAGCTGTCCCTGTTCTATTAGTGACCTTTGGCGGCTGTCAGTCCACGTCTCCGCGCTAGGGCGATCAAAGCCCTTAGTCGCGAAAACTGCAAGAAAAGATCGGTTCTTCATCGCAAATATTGCGGGGGCCCGAGTGCTCCAAATAACGGCGAACAGTTACAAAGATGTGTTTAGCGTGCAGTTGGGATTTCTGTTAAAGGGGAACCACTCGCGGGAGCCGTGATATTCTCCCAGACGTACTGAAAATATCGACAAATGCTTTCAGCTGAATCCTGGGATGTTCCAAGGGAAGTAACAGATTTACTTTTGGGTGAAGTAGTTAAAAAAATTTAATCAAGCAAAGCAGTAGTAGGGTCACTGAATACTATTAGACTGTGTGTACGTATGGGCGTGTCAGTACGTGCGTGAGAGCACAGCAAATCCTTCTCACGTCTTTATAACTATATCGATCTCTACAGATTTACCGGAATTAGAGACTGTGGCTGATCATAAGGAGGGAAAACGTACGTTTACGAGAAAAGGAACAGTTTCGAGCAGGTTCTCTTCTCCCCTCCATTTGTAAGAGTACAAGTAAAATGCAGAGGGCGAACGACGCTTACGATACGACCAGTTCTATGACCGGAATGGTATGCATACAACCAGACACAGAACCTCCTTAAGTCAGCGCCAGAAAGGTCTAAAGAATGCTCCCTGGGGATTGTGAAGTATCTCTAAATCCAGTAAAACGCTGAATTGGATTTCACCACGCTTAAATCGCAAGACAGGGTGGTCAACCTTTTTGGAACAGCAGTCCACTTTACAGTTTCCTTAACCATCCGCGGGCCGTGCGTGCGTGCGTGCGTGCGTGTGTCGCGGCGGGTGCGCGTTTCCTGTTTACTTGTTGGGGGAAGCGAGATAATTTAAACTGGGTGTTTGTGTACCACGAGAAATCCTACACTAAAAGTAGAAAGAAAATAATGATTACTCTAATTAGTGCGATGTCTGAACCGTTCGGTTCTTTGCCACATTATTTTTTTCGACAAATCGACTCACTTTTGCCAGAAGGACTTTTACGACAAACTGCGACAGTCACTTTTTAACACTGTGCGACCTGTCCACTGTCATTTTGAATCCTGAAGACTTGCGACAAAACTTGGAAGTGCTCATCCCTTTTGAAATTGCTGCCTAATATTTTAGGGCTCAGATCGATTTCAATTCAATGTTCGACTTTAATTCTGACACTTTTACTTTTAATTCTGACACTTTTAAAATTTTTCCAGACCTATACGGAAGTAAGAAAAAGATTACATTTCTAGAGATCCCTCGCAAACCACACAGGAAGGCCCTCGGGCCGCAGAGTGGCCATATCTGCTCTAAGGCCCGCGGGCCGCAGAATGGCCATATCTGCTCTAAGCAAAGCATCAGGCGCGTCATCCCAGCGAGCTTTGCTTGAATTTCCTGCAAGGCCAGTTGAGGGCGTTGAACTAGGAGGTCACGTGGCAAAATCAGGGCAGGGTGAGTCTACGAAACTTTCACGTGAATGCAAGTAATCAGACTTCTCAACATGACCACAACAGCGACATCCCTAGCCTCGTTATTAGGTGAAAGTTTGACGGAGACCAGGAATTAGTTTCTGTATGGCCACGTAGTCATGTTTCCTTTGTCTTTCAGCATCCCCGCTGCGTTATCAGGGCTCTTTTACACTTTATGACATTTCCATCTTCCATCTTACAACACGGCTTTGAAATGACACGGGGAGTGGGGGTATTTGTTGCTTAACGTCAAGTCGCAAACTGGGTGCATATCAGGACGGCAAATGACACAGGGGAGAAAGATAAACTCCTCAGTATAATTCTAAAACAAACATCGGGTTTTTGATATTCCCCTTTTCCATCCAATGTAAAAAAAACCCACCGCATCCACACAGGTCTCCAAAGTGGTATATCAGTCAGAGTCAAGAATCGTTCTTTAGTTTGGAGTACAGATAAAGAGATTGTACGATTGAATTTATAAGGCGTTTGTTTATCATGAATACCGGCTTTAATACTGTAAATAAGAAGTGTTCAAGTTAGAACACTTATTTTGTTATAGAAACAGAAGGTCTGTTTTCTCGAAAGCGTTCAAATGGCCAGAAAACGTATAAATGGTGTTCTGATAATGTTCAAATGTGTGCCAACAAGAAGAGCTCAGTCAGGTAGGGTCATGCTAAGAACAGTTAAAACACACCTAGGACACACCTTTCACACTATTTACAAACGCAGAACATTTTTTGCCCTTGCTTTAACACATTTTACATGTAGTGTTAACATATTTAGAGCAAAAGAAACAAATATTTAAGAAACGAATAATAGTTCATTTAAGCGACATCAAAAGTCAGCTAGAGACCTTCGTATTGTAAAAAAAAAAACTTTTCCATTTTATCCTACATTTCTCCCTTTTTGATCTTTTCGATATGGCGTTATAGCAAGTAAAACGACAGCTCAGTGAATGTTCGTGTTGTGCGGGATTTCCAACATTTGACCAAGTCTTTCAAAAGTTCAGTCCAACTGCGCGAGTCAAAATAATTTCAGTTAAAAATTTCCGTCCAACAACCTTTTCATTTGTTTTATTTTGACGCAAGTATTCATCACTGAAGAATGTTCGCTCCAGTTCACAATATACCTTGTGCTGCAAATGTCCGGACTGCTTTTAGTATTATAATTTATATAAAAAAAAATCTGTCGTAGTCGAGCTGTAAGCTTAGCGTGTAAGCAGACGTCACATTGCTCGTTACAAAACTTTAGAGTTTTCTCCCCTCTCGAATCATTCCAGTCACGCATGGCGCCGTCGTTACTGTTCTCTTTTACAGCGGCGGTTCCTTCTGGAGTTCTCTTCCTGGGACATGGGGAATTCCCATTTCTGCTCTTTCAACTCCTTCTACAAGGACTGTGTCGTCTGCTGTCGGCACTCAGTGAAAAGCAGCTTTTTTTCGGCCTCTGAATGGGGCGATGGATGGTCTCAGGAGTGCTAATCTGGCTCCTCCGCGCGTCTGCTTGTATGACGATCGACTTTCTTTGACGACGCTGCTATTCCCGTGCCCACCGTGGTAAAGTCTGCAGATTTTGCGAACTGTTGCGTCTATTTTACACCTTTGGTTGATCTTCATGCTGTATTGGCACCGATTAAAGGTGAAGAAAGTGCAGTCTGAGAGAAACAAACAAACAACAACAACAACAAACAAAGCACAACGACAGACAAGAAGAAAGAATCGAGGAAAGGAAAGAAGCGTTTGAAGAAAGAAAGCGAAGAGAATGAGACGTGTGTCAATAATATAAGCAAAAGTACTGGAAGGAAAAGATAGAATGATGTGGTGGTAATATTTTCAATGCAGTGAGCATGCGCAATGGCCACGTGATGCACAGAGAGCGCAAAAAGGGGGTGGAGTCTTCAGTTACAACACTCGATGAGAAAAGTCCGCCTCTTCATCGGCGCCATTAGACCTGATATCTGTCAATCTCTCTGTCACTTTGCCACCTGCCCGTCAGCAGCAAATCAATGGCAAGAGCTGAGAACAGTAGGTACTTTGCCATGATCCAGTGGATTGCCTCATGCTGCCATTGCAACATGTCCAGAAAACAGGACAGGGCACTTTATCACAGATGAATGAATAAACAGAAGATGGAGGGAAAAGGTTAATAAAGACTCAAGAAAAAGGACGACCTCAGACCGTGCGAAGGAGAGAAGTGGGTGTGGGTGGGCAAAGTTGATCGTTGTAAGACAGTTCTGACGAGGAAAAAATCCATTGCGGAGGTACAGAATGGCAGATGAGTAATCATGATATTAAAAAAGGTTAATATATACTGATACGACCGCAAATACCTGTTCCCCAAAAGGCATTTAGGTGTGATTAATGTAGTTTGCCGTAAGCTTAGGACTAATCAGGAATAACAGTAAGTTGGACAATATTTGCCCCTGAGGCGCAAATAAATCTTCCCACATTTGAGATAGTATAGTATAAAGACCAAAGTCTTATTTTCTACATAAGCTCTTTAAAAGACAAATTTTTATTCAGGTGAAATGTTCTCAGTAAATAACTTACTCTCTCCTGTGTGTACTACTTTTTGTTACTGTTCTGCGTTCATCTTTTCAAGATGGAGTGCCTAGAGAGAGAGAGAAGAAAACCCAAATTGTCCATTGCGTCCAATCCATATGTTTTTCGTGTTGTATTACTCCTTTCACTGGATGTTTTCTATTGAAACAAATCTCGACCTTTTTCGTGTACTCTCCATCTTCTGAAGACAATTTTCAGACATCATCTGTTGCTGCTTTTTTCTTTCCTTCCGCCCAGCATCAGCCATTATTTTCCAGCAGTATCGTGAGGCCTTTACTGATAAGCTATTTGCTGCGCCGTGGAACGTGTCACGAAAGGCTCGCAAGGACGGAGCGAGGGCAGCGTTTCCCTTCACTTAATTACAACTCGTTCATTTTTCCTCATCACCATCTTTATCATCATCCGGGCCTAGATCTACTACTGCGCATGCGCAAAGCACTCAGACGAGGCCCGAGTTCGTTCTCAGCGTTACCACCTTGCCTCTTTTGGTAATTACCTCCCCTACGTGTCTCGTCGTCCCTTTGAGCTTTTAGTCAACGACTGTCCTTCCACGCAAAAGATCTTGCTGTCTGGAGGGGGCGGGATTCTGGAAATTCCTAATTTTCCCAGTAGCAAGGACCGCCAGCCATCTGAATGATGGTTCAGAAAATGTGAACACCCTGTCCACCAGCCAATACTGATCGTCTGTATACAAGCATTACTTGAGTGTCACTTGTCCCATTACACGTACGACCTTACAAAGCGCCTATCCTAGTGGGTCCCACGTTTTCATGCACGTGCCTTTATAAACGCTTACAAAACATGCACGAACGCACGGGTAACTGAACGAATAAGATAAAGCCTGTGCTGTCTTATTCCAGACTCTTAGCAAAACGTGTCAACGCTTTTTTGTTACCTAATTGCTTTTTTCCCTAAACAGGTTAACTAGTGGTTTCTTGGCGGATTTTTTTTTGGGGGGGGGGAAGGGGGTAGGTTTTTACATTGGGAAACACGTAAATAGTATGACTCGTTGGTGGACTGTGTGAGGTTTATTTTTTGTTGTTTATTGCCAAGCCGTTTAAGGTTATCCCATAAAGAAAGTGGATTGTATGCGGTCGTGACCCGACTGTCAAAGTGCAGATAGCTTTTCGGTTTTTTTAGCAACATAGAATCGCTAAGCTAGTAAATTAGAGAGAAACTTTCGTTTGAAAATACCAAGAACTGGAAAGTATTCTTTCGCTTGCAAAAGTGGGAGCACAAACAGTCGTTTGAAGACCTCAGTAGCTAAACTGGGAACTTAGATCAAATGGCCAACGTGCGGAAAAGTACACGACACGCAGAACGAAAATAATTTTAAAAAGTATGTTTTTCTACTTATGTAAAGAAAGCAGAACAAACAAGTAAAAACTGACAAAAGCTTCCAGACGTTTCTGTAGGCAAGCTGCACGCACAGCAAACGTTCCTGATGGGAAAGTGAACAAGTGCTACGCTTTGGCTTCCGACAGAAAGTTGTCTTAATGCGCATGCGCACACTGTGTATGCACAAACTTGTGCAAGGTAGCAAGCAAAAGAGGAAAAGGAGCGATAGAGAAGAAAGCGAAATAGTGGACGGGAAGACAGACAGACAGACAGACAGACAGACAGACAGACAGACAGACAGACAGACAGACAGACAGACAGACAGACAGACAGACAGACAGACAGACAGACAGACAGACAGACAGACAGGGTGCAGATTAAGAAAGATGATGGTGTACAGAGAAAATTAATTTGATAAATGAAAGGCCGAGCTAGTCATAAAGTTACAAATTTAAAACAAGGGTTAGTTATAGCGTCCAGACTTCCCATGGTTCCTCGCCGTTTAGTTTCTTCAGCCACCCACATCCTTTTTTTTTACTCAAACTTGGTGGCAAAATCAGTTTGCTCTGGGATGTCTAACAGTATGTAATGGTGCATGAAATGTTTCTTAAATTAAATTAAATTTCGGAGAGAATTTTAATCCCAATACTGCGCAGTCCCTTACAACTGTGCCGTGAGACTGTAGGTGGAGGACAAACACATGTTAGTCTCGTACTGCTGACTGTTGAGAAAGAATCATTTAGCGTTCATTTTCCTGTGTCTGTACAGATGTCAAGTTGTCAACTATCACTTTCTCAGTGACCAGTGCTAGGGCTGTGTGCCGCAAAAGTGCATCATGGTTGTCATGGTGATGCAGGTACTGGAGAGGGGGGGGGGTTGTTGCCTGCAAGAAACGCCAGACGGGAAAAAGCTTTAAAAGGGCAGATATCCTGAGCTGTTGTCTCACTGCACATGAGCAAAGGGAAACTCGAAAAGCGTCCATTACATCGATTCTCTTCTCAAGGACGGACAGTAGCATGCAGACGGCAAACCCAGACACATTATAGCAGTAGGGTGGGGCGGATCCCAGCAGCTACTCTATTCATTTGTTCTTTTATGGACATCGTTTGCCAAAGAACGTCTGTCTGCTGAGAGAAACCATGCTTGTTCCTGATTAACTAAACGTGTGAAATAAGTCAATAAACCTTCAAGAGATGTTCCATTTTTTGCGCTTAGATAAGTTTCAACTATTTGCTTTTCTGCAACACCGTGTACTGGTATGGCCGAAAAACGACTACTTAACATTTCCTTATCACTACCTTTGTTTCCACGTGCATTGCTGCTCCTTTACTCCTCTATTGCGAATCCATCCATCCATCCATCCACCCACCCACCCACCCA
>SMGT01009872.1:415550-428426 GCA_004794575.1 Lanistes nyassanus | reverse complement strand
ACCCATCCATCCATCCATCCATCCATCCATCCATCCATCCATCCATCCATCCATCCATCCATCCAATACATTATCAGTGGCGTACACTCACAACATCGCTTCCCTCGTCCTCCAACCACCCGCTGTCCACCGTCAAACGCTGTGTGGCCGATCTGTTCGACGCCGGAAACGACGTCATTTTGAGACTACTGATGGATCCACTCCCGACGGTTGAAAGTGTTCAAATTAGTACTAATCAGTCCACCAGCCAGATGGGGCAACGGAATCAAACTTGTGTCTTGACAAAGTCCTTCAGCAGAAACCCTTGTCATAACCAGGTCCTTTTTTTAAAAGTAGGATTCTACAATGGGTAACGAGCGCAAATATAACCTGGTTTATAGCTGGCGAAAGTATAACCTAGTTCTTATCCCGTAAGTGTCCCGTTTTAGACGAAATGATTTTACGAACGAAAAGAATACGGAGCCACTTGCAGAAATGGCTGGCTTCTATTTCTTGAGCCAAGGACACAGCTCATGTTCTCCGGCTGTGGTTAAGAAACAAGTACGCCGCTACAAAACTAAACTTTTAATTTATATGAGAAATAAAAGAAGAAGATTGGCTTATCTGGAGAAATCGTGAAGACGTACGTGCTGGCAACGTTTGTGTAGGGATCGACAAAAATATCAACTGTCCAGAAATAGGAACACGCGAGGACGATCCTGTTTTTAGGGGGTGGGATGTGGAGTGTATAAAACAAGCCTGGGGCTGAAACAGCGATAAAAGAAAGTTAAAGCAGGTTACATTCGAACAGAGAAAGAAATTCTGAAAAGCCATAAAATCACAACGGAAAGGGAGTTTATTAACCGCCCGCCCCCAACCCATGGACTTGCGAGTTGGACGGAACACAAGACGGGACACACGATGCTAGCTGTGGCATGGGGATAAGGTTTTATGCTCCAGTGTTCCGGCCAGTATCCTTCACCGGCCGCTCTGACTACCAGTCGTTACCCTGGCTACCAGCGTGTCGGAGAATCCACCAAAAGCCAAGGCGAGCACCAAACCGTCTGGTTCTGTCGAGCAGGAAGCGGCTCGGGGCTGCAAAGGTCACGTGATAGATCTTTGTCCCGCACCCTGCGGGTGTGAATGAGCTCACAGGGCAGCGCAAGCTCACGAGGATTTATGACCAATTTTACGGCCTTTCCCCTACCACGGTGGTAGCCCACTGTCCTTTTCACCGGCAGCAGGGCTTCGCTAACCAAAATGGCGCAGAAGAAGCACTAATGTTTGTTTTAAAAAACAAACAAACAAACAAACCCTCAAAGCAGTAAATTTGCCATCTTCGGAAATGTTTCAGTTTATACGTCAAGAAACTTGGTTTAGAAGAAACAACAACATACTTAATTGTTGCAGAAAAAAACCCAGATTGGCACATCCAGTACTGAAAGTTCATGTCATTCAGGCAAGAAACAGATTTGTGGACAGGGCAATGCCCAACAAAACCTCAATACGCCAACATAAAATATTCCTCTTCTTTTGAGGACGACTGTCAAAATAGTAAAGGACGGCAGGTGGGGGAAAAAGGATTTGTGATAGGCTTTTGTCTCAGTCAAAAAGATTAGCAGCAAATAGCACGCATGCTCACACACACACACGCGCACGCGCGCACACACACAAGCAGGAAAGTGGCGACTTGTAAAAGGCACTGACACAAGCGGATATAAGGAGTGTGGGGGCTACAATATAGGAACGGAGAGAATGAAGGGGAGGCTTTCTGGAAAAGACAGATGCAAGCACAAAGAGAAGGTGAGAGATACTGTGACCTCTTCGAGAGGAAGTCATGAAAATGGTTGTGAGAAAGTGTTGCTGAAATCGACAGGAATGCTTCCAGACACAACACTACGATTTCTCATCTCCGTTTACACCCGTCATCAACAGAAGCTTCTCTTCGCTGGTGATATCCGAAGTAATCCCCACACCAGAGTCTCGAGTCTCACAAGGGAGTTAATCAACGCCGCCGGTTCTTACACGAAAAAAAACGCACATCAAAAGGTTAATCCATTTTCTAGCTCTTTTTTTTGGGGGGGGGGGGTCTCTGCCCGGCCCTGACCACCAGCATTTCGTTTCTCAGTCTCTGAATACCGTGTCTCTGAATACCGAACAAGTCTAATAAAGTTTCTTGTACTGTATATAACCTGCTACTCGTTTATGGTCCACAACAAGGGGGAAAGAATAGTGTAGACGTGAGCACAACTTACAAGCAACGTTTTAAAACTATTAAAAGTGTGAAAGAAAGAAAAACGAATGAAAGGAAACAACTGCGAAAAAAGTAACGAAAAGTAAAACTAAAGGAAAGGAATAAAATGAAAGCGGAAGAAAGCGAAGAAATACGATTGAAAGGAAAAAGAAATAAAAAGAAAAAAAGAAATTGAACGGACGTAAGAAAGAACAAATGAAAGAAGAAAAAGAAAGCGGCCGCCCGCCCCCGTCAGTTTTGATCATTAAATGAGTCACATGGAGCCAGAGGCCAGCGCTGCAGTTGCACCTCCAGCAGAATCTGACCGAAATCGGGAAACTTGCCGCGAGACAAAGCTAATCTGCGGAGAGCACCGAAACGGCTTCGGCTGTTTCGGGCAAAACGTGTAGAACATTGCGGGTTTTTTCCTAGTCTGTCCGCTCTGCTCCCAAAACAGTAAGACAAAATGGAAGAGACATCACACCTTGAGAATGAGAGAGAGAGACAGAAAGAAAGGAAAAAACCCAGCTTGACAGAAGTGTTGCCAAAGGAGACTCTGGCAGCTGTGCTCACTCCCAGTAGAAATTATGGTTTCCGATTTTCACCTTTCGTCTGCATTTTCTCTTAGCTTCGTGCAATCTTTTTTCCAGCCTCCATTTCCGTCACATTTTCGCGAAACAGACACTGTGGCAGTCTCTCCCCTGCACGCCTTTCGCTCTTAATTTTGTTGCAATAACCTGCACCACGCGACTTCCGTTTCCTGCTAGCCGCTTGTTTGCGACACTTGGCATCAATCTGAACATGAAAGAAATTAGATATGGAACAGGTTTGCAATATACTCAACTAATGTTCTTGTTTCACCTTTTGTTCACAGTCTTAATAATGGCAACACTGGCCTAAACATTTGGGTCACGGTCGGGACAGCAGTTCAGTGAGATAATGCAAACTTGGCGACGCTGGTCCATATGTGAGTTCTTGCCTGAAAAACGTGTGTTCGCATAAGAAAACGTTCTCGGACATGAAGCAAGCGTTATGTATAGCACGTGCTTGGACCTACATTGCATGTTTAAAACCCCAAGTTGCATGTTTAAAAACCGACATTGCATGCTTACGTAAATGCATTTGCGCTGGGGCATATTTGTGCACTAACATGGACGCAGCCCTATGTTCGCGGTGAGGGAAAAATGTCTCATATTAACCTGACACCACCAACTCTTTTAAATCCAGCATCTTCAGCTTTTGTCGGAAAGCTGCCTAAGACTCGAAGCCTTCTCATAATCTGCTTTCAGAGACTAGGTGTGTTCAAGACAAGGCCTGCCTGAACCAGGGGGTTGTATCCTCCTGTCACTTACACTACCCCAAGGTGCCACAGTTTAGCCGGCTGGTGCAGCGAGAAAGGACAAGCTAAAGCCCCTTGTCGGCTGTGTTGTCCACACCCTGGGTGTCTTAGCAACCCTCGTGAACAGCAGACCACGCGCAGTGGTGACTTAAAAACAAGAGCAACGTGAGAGCGAATGAGAGAACGACAGAACAGAGGGCTCCTGAAAAAAAAGCCGAAGGACATGGGATGGAGTTGAGAAGGAAAGAGAACAGCCAGGGAGTGAAGACAAGGGAGTGAGAAAAGAATGGAAGGATGGGAGACGAAAAAATAGGAATGACAGACAGAAGGAAATGGGAGACAGAAGAAAGGGGAGAGAGAAAAAAATAAAGGAAAAAGAGGAGAGACCAAGAGAGAGAGAAGAGTGAAAGAGAAAAGCGAGGAGATAAAAGAGAAAGGAGAGGAGTGAGAGGAGAGGGGGAAAAGGAAGAGAGAGCGAAAGAATGAGTACAGAGAGAAAAAATATAGGAAAGAGACAGACAGAGAGAGAACCTAATTATTTTAGATTTCTCGACTGAGACAAAGTAATTTTACAAAGTACTTGACTGTGAACTGACTAGGTACCGCAAATGACAAGATCGCTAATGTCCCTGGCCGTCTAGCCTCACCCATTAGTCATTCACGCCGTGACCCGTTCTGGAAACAGGTGGAACTAGCTACTTTAATTGCTGAACCCGATTCCCTGGTAAAGAAGTTTGCAGCTAGCTGAGCGACACACACAGTTCTGATCGTGCTGTTTATGGGGAGGTCTTCTTGGGAGCGGACCGGAAGTCGATGTGATGGACTCAGCGAGAGACTAAGCCCAGGGACAGTCCCCCTGATTACCGGCGAGGACGCGGATACGAGGCCCCTGCTCTCTCGTCACGCGCGAAATGAAAGCAGGGGTGGCGGATATGGCAGGCCTCTCGTTAACTAATCTTATCATAATTGACTTGACGGTCAGACCAGTCCACTCCGAAGTACGCGCGCACATGCACGCACTTGCACGCACTTGCACTATTTTCTTAAATAGTGTCCTCGATATAGAAACATCTTCTCACACGCAGAATTTTGTCGCTAAGAAATGAACGGTCAATCCAGCCCAACCGCCAGCAGGGCCACCAACATCTCTCCTGTTACAACAACCGCAACCCCCCCCACCACCACCTAACCACAACCACCACTAGCCCTACCAAAACAATTATAGATCAATCGGTCGATCAATCTAACTATAATCAATCAATCCATCCATCAATCTATCAAGGACTACGCCTCAACAAACAGAGAACTAGTTAGCAGCCGGTTACCGAACCGTTGAAAGAGTCTCCAAACAGAGCTGGCATGATATACGAATCAGCGGCAGGCGACTGTCCGCGTGCATCTCAAAGGCGACACAGACGTGTTTGCTCCCAGAAAAGGCTGATATGACACGTTACGAATGTTTACGTGTTTTAAATTCTACCAACTCGTGGGATCTCTTTTGTCTCGTGGAAGGATCTGGCCGCTTGACAGAAAAGGTGTACAGATGAATGAACGCCATATGAATAGAACACACCAAATATTCGATTCGAATCCGTATTCTGCCGAATAACTGCGAAACTCAAATGTATGTATTCTTTAAAAAATCGAATCGTTAAAACTCAATTACCCTCTGTTTTTGCCTGGATTGAATGATAATGACAATTTTTTTAATTTATTCGGTCACGTAAAATAAGCCAAACCGGAAGTTGAAATACTGTAATTATTAAAAGTACTTATAATAATAACTAGGAATTAAGAAATGACACTATGTAGCAAATCTGGGACTTCCGTTGTGATTAATATACTATTTTTTGTATTCGGCCCCCCCCCAAAAAAAAACACACACACACACAAAAAGAAGAAATACTCATAGTTGGCTGAATAGTAGACCTTCCACTGGGTACAGCCCTTATAAAGTAGCGAGATGTCGGCGATGTTGGGAAGAGCAGGAGACGGTATTTTATGTCTGTCATATGACAATAAGTAATTTTGTCGTCCTAACTATTATCCCCGCGTCGTGTCCTACTGTCTGGCGCGGTGCCTTTGGCTGAACTGTCTCGGAAAATGTCTTTAGCTGATCTGACAGATTTCTTGCAGGCGCCTGTGCTAGAGATGTATAACAGGAGAAACACGGAACCCCCCAGGCAACCCCCCCCCCCCTTCTGGCATTTCGCCCCTCTTCGTCAACTGTGGCTTCCTGTCGACTCTGACAGCAGTGGTGCCACCATCAGTCCGTTTTCCGACTGTAGTTTTTTTAAGAGCTGAAAAGTAAGTCTAAAAATAGCTCAGCAGTCAAGTACTGATGCGAAGCACGCACGCGTGAACACGCAAAAAATGTGTGCGTGTGGCTGTGGGGAGGGTGGCGGAGGTAGGGTTGGGGTCTTGTGGCTCCACAGTGCGCAGCCACAGCAGCGGGCGATGAATTCGTGATTGCACCGGGTTACGTACCTGGACTGAGATAATACGAGCCAGGTACAAAACAGACACGATCGCGTCAAGGACCAGCGTGAAAGGGAAATATGGCGGCTCAAAACAGACGCGATAACCAAGAAACAGCCACGCGCTGCGCAACGAGAGATAGCGACAGATGACGAGAGATTACAGCTTGCAGGCAGCAGGCCTGGCTGTTTACTGCTTCTGTTCACGCGCAGCTCGAGAAGAGAGTGGCGGGCGTTCCACAAACAAAAACGCCCAGAATATGTGCGTGCAAGCACACAAGCAATGCCTTCGCACTGAATAGAAGTCCTCAAACTTTCTGCGAAAACAGCTTGCACAGCAGTAAAACCTATGTCGCGAAAACAGTTTGCTGCATGAACAGATTGCACAACAGTAAAATCGTTGCTGCGAAAACAGTTTGCACAACAGTAACATGTAAGCATACATAAGTGTGCACGTATTAATAATCCTAATAATCCTAAGTCGAAGTATTTCATAGAATGTCTCTGCGGGAAGGACCTAGACAACAAAAACGGCGTGCAAAATAATCCAAATTAAATTTAATTGTAAAAAGTACGTATATACAGCCTGTGAAATTTCAGGCACTGATGTCTCACCACCCTGCCCCACCCCACCCCCCAACATCTCCTCAGTTCATCATCACTCTCATTGCTTCTCCCAGTCTGTCTCTGCCCCCCCCCCCTCCAACCCATTTCCTTTCTCGCTCTCTGCACCTGCGTGCTTTCGTGTATGCGTGCGTGTCTTGTCTTTTTCATTTTCTATATCAGTTCGTTTGCGAGCACCCCCAGGCATACTTGAACAGCGGCTACTTCCTGATCGCTAAGCATGAAAGTATTGAAAATGCAGAAATTAAAAAAAAAAATGTATTGTCACTCCCGACACAGTGTGTGGTATTTTCCTTGGCGCCAGAGTCTTAAGAAATCCTTTTTTCGTGGAACTAGGTTTGTGAATAATAGAAATCCTACTCGGACAATAAACTATGATGAAACCAAAAATGTATTGATAAGGAGACGTGGAGACGTATTGGAAGAGGGTCATTGGACATCTGGTTTAAACTAGAAGACAACGCGTTGATGAGAACTTTGTTTCTCTTTTTCCTGTGACTTTTTCTGTCTCGTTTTCACTGAGGTGGGAGCAAATGATCTTTGAAGACAGCTCTTCTTCTGATGGAACAGGAAGTCTTCCAAACAAGTACAGACCTATGAATGGCGCCAACTCTCCGGGTAATGAACCCGAACAAAATATTCAAACTTATTAACAAATGACATGTTCTCTGATGACGTTGAAGATGTTCTCACGATGCAGCCAAAAACTCTGGGTGCCAGCTCTAAATAGGAGCGACAAGCTAATGAATGAACTTTAATTGTCCCTACGCGAAGAGCTTTCACGACTAATAACAAATCTTTTGAAAGTTTTAATTCCTGTTTTTCGATTAAAATGAGTTCTGATACAGCTGGATTTGAAAAAATCTGTTATCGTCTTGGAAGCAAAGTGTGACATTGAGACACAGTTCCTTGGTTTCTAAATTGAATATAATTGTTCCCGTTGTTTTTACACCCCTCCCCTACCTGAATCCACCCCTACCCCCGCCCCTCAGTCCCCAAAGAAACACCCCCCCCCCGCAATAGTAAGTCAGCAAGGGAGGAGAACTCAACTTTACAAAACTACTTTTGATTTTAGCGATTGGTTCCGTTCTCATACAGACACTCTCCATGTAGGCCCCGAATCGCTGCGTCATCGGAGACAGGCAAATCAACACTTGTGGCGGAAAGTCGCTGGGGTCCAAGTTGTTAAGGGCTGTCCTCGCACATCGCACGCCTTTGTCTGTGGGATCTTGCCCACGTTCTAGAGCGATCCAACATTTCTGGCTGGAACTGAACAATGCCTGCTCCCCCTATGCCCACGCACCCCACACCCTCTTGTCTTCCTCCCTTCTTTTTCTTTGCGCAACTTCTTCACTACCTCTCGGTGTTGAGCATATCACGACAGCCGAGAACCTTCGAGTGAGCATGGTCAATGAAACACAGTTTTTTCCGCCCCAAAAAGATGCCCGCAAACCGCCGATATGAAGTATTCAAACAGACAGCAATTTGCGAATGTCTTTGAACGACAAAAGAAAAAGTTAACTGCTAAAGGGGAAAAAAAAGAGAGTAGGAGAAGAAAGTTCGCGAAGAGTTCTTAAGCTCAACGAGATTCTTTTCTCAACGTCTGTAAAGGTTGCAGTTGATTGTATTTGTACTGTCTTTTTCTCTCGAGTCCATGCAAATAAAAACTTTAACTTCCTTAGCTTTAACTCTATTTGTGCTGAACAGCACAAAGCGAATATAAAACGATATGAGTCGTTTATCTACACTGCAATGCTATTCAAAACTTGTGTGAAAAAAATTGCCAAATGTTTGGTATGCGTAAGTCCTATACAGATTTAATTCTGAAACAATGTAAATTCGTCAAATATAGTTTCTCAGAACCTGTCGATCGTTCTTCTGTCAGATAGGGCTATGAAAATCAAGACAGTCTGTAAATACTGGAGAAAGGGCTTTTATAAAGACACATCCTATAAATACATATGCAATCTATAAATTAATCAATCTGAATACTACATATATCTTGAAAGCGTATGTTATTTCGTTTCATCCCAATACACAGACTTTTAGTCACTGTCGGTAAACAAATCTTGTGTCTGTGCTGGTTTCAATAAACCCTACATAAATTTTATTTTAAAATCAACGATTGAATTATACATTTTTATAAAAGTTCTATTGTTGTTTCTACTTCATAAAAATAGTTTTCACAGCAAAAGAAACGAAGTAATTTGATTTGAGCCAGACAGCCACGTCTTGCTAAAGCACAAGGACTTGACCACTGTCAATTAGTTAACGAAAAAAGCACTTACAAAATATTGATTTAAAAATAGGAAAGCGGTTCTCTAGAAATGTCTCAAGCCGTGGGGAGTTTCACTTTTGTTAAATTTCAGAAATTTTTCAGGCAGTCTTTTCTGGGGATTGTGGGTTTCAGCAATTCTTTTCAAAAGCCGTCTTGAAACTGACCTGACTGCACGTTACGACTGTGATATACACTGTAGTCTCACGGTCACTAACTAATCAGACGCTAACTGTGGTCGCATTTCTGTTGACTAGTATTGGGCAGCAGAAACGACCATGCATTTCAATTTCCGGGAATATTCTATTTGACAAATTTCTCTGAAAATTTCTAGGCACACCGTTACCACTAACACACGATTCGTGAATGGCATAGTCGCGGCTCGTTAAGTCAAATTCCCAACCCACACCCACACACCCACACACCCACCCCCCACCAAGAAATCGGACCTCGCGGCTTGTCAAATTTTACTCACGCAGTTGGTTGGTTGGTTGATTGCTGCGGGAGGCCTAAAGAAGGTTCAGATGAGGACTGTGTTGTTTTGCCAAACGTGCTGCCACACTGGGACTGCTGTCGGAACACAGGCGTCAGTCCCACCCAGTTACGTTATACTCAAACTGGCCAAGCAGTCCCACTACTGCTCCCTCGAGTGCCAGGCGTCTGGCAGGACAGCTACTAGATTCCCAATTTTTAAGTCTTAGGTACGCCTCGGCCGGGATGCGAACCGCCGACCTCCCACCTCGGAAGTGGACGTCCTAACCACTACGCTACCATGGGGTTCTTACTCAAGCAAACACCTAACTATAAGCTGCAGAACTCAAAGGTCATTCTATCTGTACCTCTACAACTACTTTACATGTATAACAGGAGCATATGTCAAGGACATAAACCCCTGTTCTAATCTATGGAAACAAAGGCTAAAGTCGCCGAAGTTTGGACGTCGCAAAGTGAAAAATGAGGAATTGCGAAGTGGCCGAACAGGGTTCAGGGCTTTGCTGGTCGTGTTGTGTGGATGAAGCCCACAGCCCACTTCGCGAAGTTAATTAGGAAGTTAATTTTGCAAGATTATAAGTAAGAACAAACTAGGGCTTTGTCCTCATCAAAGACACAGATGGAACTCTAATTTTCCACAGATATATCCTGTTCATGCTAATGAACTCCTTTTCAAATGCGCAACGTCAGTGCTTCTCAAGCCTTCAGCACAAGTTGAGAAGAGCATTTAACATAGGTAATTTATAATTAAAGTAAAAAATATATAAATGAGATGGTGTTTGCTTGATGTGGGGATAGTGAGGTGGGGGCAAGGTGAATGACACATCGCATTGGCCTTTCTCCTATGCTAACGATCATAACAGGCCAAAAGTGAATGTATTATTCACCTGTGTAGCTTGTCTTAGCATCGTGGCTGCACATGATTGTGTGTGGCTATATGTGACTGGTCATGACTGTATGTGACTACGCGTGACTTCACGTGCCTGTCAGCATAAGCACTACCAGCCATGCACCATGCAGGCAGGTGAAAACCTCAAGAATTTCTTCCACGTGTGCCTGTCGCGGTAAGACGTGCACCGGCCGCAATTCTAGTCACGTGATTGTGAAGATGGCGGTGTAACTGCAATCAGATCATCAGGTATGGTGAGGTGGATGACGGTTCGACCTCGCTGTTAATGAATTTGAAATCACTATTATTTTTCCATTACAGCTCCGGTGGAGCCTGGGAACTGAGCGTTAGCCGTGCACCTGTTCGAGGAAAGCGAAGGTAAATTACAATCAATCGATCGATCACTAACCATCCATCTTCCTCCCTCCCTCCATCCGTCTCTACGTCGTTCAGTCTATCAAGCAAGCCAACAAATGGTGTAAAATTACTTTTGTAGATAAATTCACTTCACTACGTCACTTCTGATCGCGCTATCATAACACAACAGCGGCACGCTCTCTGATATTGTTAATGTGTACATTATCTTCAGGATTACACAGGATTCCTATTACACTAAGTGGGGAGCTAGGCTCCAGGAGCTGAAATTCCCACTACTGCAGTCTGCACAGTTATCAGGGTGTTGTAAGGAGCCTGGGATGGGTTTCTAGAAGATTACGAAAAGAACATTTCCGGTTGAAAAATCGACTATTGCAACTTGTTTATTTTTAATATGATAAATTACAGTTTCTGGTTGTTTATTGTTTGGCCTCAGGTCAGAAACGATCGTCTTATTACTCAATTGCTATTCGATCGTAATCATCCACACCCGACTTACTTCCTATTATCTTGCGTATTTACTGTCATTTGAGTTCTTTCACTGAAGTAAATACTAGGGAATTTTGAAGCTAAAGGAACATGTTTTTGTTACCCAGTCTCCCAACACTTCACTTGTGTAAGTGCTTGGGAGGTGCTAAAATGGACTCACATCTGCGCGCTCGCATCGTTTTCGTATCTGCGCTGAATGTTTAGTTCAAACAAGAATATTTTAACGTGTTTCTAACACCCGTAAAAGTGAGAAAGGTGTGCAGTTTCGATGACAGAAAATATGTGTTGGATAAAGCTCACTTGGTTTAGAATGTCGTTTTTAGCTCCTCTGCTTTTATTGTTGCGCGTCTCGCCTTCCACAATTTACAGTCTCCACGCATCTCTTGTAGCCTTTGGATGTAAAGAACGTAACGTAAAGAGGTTTATACATCGAAGTGTTTGTGTCGCTAAATGGTGAGTAAACATTCAGTACATACAGTATGAACTCATGAACCTAATCAGGCTGCATGTATGTGCAAACGTGACGAAAGTGTGCATGTGCAAATCAATACTTGAATGGCCGTTGGCATGACGATCTAACTCACTGTCTCACAATGACAGCGTCCCCTTCGCAATCGAACTGTGACTCGCTTTAATCTCCCTAGTCTTTATCCAACCGTTAAAACGTCAAAACGTATGCCTCGGGGGGAAAAAAATTACGGGTATACGACACTCGGATGGGTGACGCAGTTAAAAGGTGACATTGTCATGTTTGCTTCCAGAAGAGGCTGACAAGACATGCTCCTATCGTCTGCACGTTCTTTTTCTTTATGAAGTCAACCAGCATTTGGAATCTTTTTCTCTCGCTGGGAAATCTGGTACGGTTCAATATAGGACTGTTCCGATTTCGCCAGACGTCAGACTTAGGAGAAAAAATTCAAACCTTATGCACGAAGGGTTTCTGGAATCGTTTTGTTGTTGATGCTGTGCGATCCGTAACCAATACATGCGTATCCCTATTACAGGGAAGAGATATTAGACTTCGTGAGATACTTTGCTACAGTAGCTGATACAGTTAACTCTGGGCCACACGCCCGGACTCTGATATAAAGTCGATACGTGAAAACAATGCTGTCAAATATAGAGCGAATTTATTTTGATTAAAACGAAGCGTTTACTTTATTCATGTCACATGGATGCAATTCAAGTGTTCCCGTTTTTGTTTTCTCTTGCTGTTTCTCAGGATTACAAATATCCAGGGACATTTTGCTTTCTTTCTCTGAAATTCACGCCAAGAGTAACACGAGACATTTTAATCTTAAAAACTTTGTAGCCCGGTTGCATGACAGTATTATATCTGGAAAACTGTATTTGTCCAGTCATTTCGGGTTTTTTCTTTAAATTTCGTGCAACATTAATAGTTTGAAGTATGAGGAAAACAGCCACAGATTTAACTCCCGGCCCTAGCGGCGTTCTGCAGTAAAAGTAATCAACATCCTGTCATTTTCAGGAAAGTTTCAATGTTTCTTGCTGCATCCCCATTTTCCCGAGTAAAAGTCGTAAAATTTTAACAAAATTAAATGGCTTCCTTTCTAGAATATACAGTAAACAGATCAACAAGATACTGCTGTGCACAGTTTTGTCCCTTTATCTGCGCGCCTGTGAACGTGTATCGTGTGGCTTTAGATTAGTAGCTGCAGCTGCCCCCCCCCCCCCCCCCCCCCC
>SMGT01009872.1:371837-413561 GCA_004794575.1 Lanistes nyassanus | reverse complement strand
TTTATATTTTTATATTGGAAAGGCCAGTGTACAAATGTCAACAGCCTGACAGACCTTTGCATCATTTGTTAACAGTGATGGTTATGGATCTCGCGAATGCTGGAGTTATTAACCTCCTCTAGAGACTTCAATGGGCAAGTAAAAGTTCAGTAAAACAGACTCCTTTCTGGTTTTCAGTTTCTGTTTCAATTTTCGAGACAGCAGAAAAAACGTCTAGAAGCGCATGTACGCAGCGGATGGCGGAAGGGATGGGGGAAAAAAATGAAGACCCGATAGGGCTTTTTGTGACAGAAAAATTGCTGCCCATTTTAAATGCACATGCTATGCTCAGTATATCATTTTTTTTAATATCCGGGCTTCTTTTAAACATTTATTATCTAGAAAGTGGCCCACTGACATTCTGCACTAAGAAAATTGTTGTGTAAGAAAAATATAGATGAAAGGAAGGAAGAAAACAAAGAGAACAGGAAAAAAAGAGAAAGAGGAAAGTAAGTAGGTGATAAATGCAAAAGGTGATAGGGAAGGTGGGAGACATAAGACTGACAGTGGGAGCTATTACTAAGCTTTGCACTGACAGAACCGTCAGAATGACAGCTGAGTAAGACGGGCAGTGGGGAAAGGCACTTAAATATTCTTGAGAAAACCGATTGGAGTCTGTACAACGCTTAACTCTGACATATACAAGAGAGAGCGAGAGAGAGAGAAAAAAAGCTGGCTAGTGTGTACGTCTATGATCAATAATTTGCGACTGTCTGTCCATCCTATGTCTTAAGATCCTTTTGCGCACTACCTTTTTATGTAGGGTTATTTATTTTCACTCTTGCTATGTGACTAAAGTTAGGTTTTATCTTGTTCCTGTTTCACTCGAGGTATCTAATTACGCCAGAAATACCTAAAACATCACTCTGTGCAGTAGATTCCTTACAAGTTCCAAGCCAGAATCTCCCATTCTCGGAAAGAACACGGGGAAAACCCCACAGGGGTTAATTCGCATACCTTTGGCATGTCTTAGTATTCATCCCTCGGGCATGTCTTGGTATTCGAAGCGGGCGAAATGTCTACAGCTTCCTTTTGGTGAATTCATGCTTCGAGCAAAGTTCCTCGGTGTGGCTTTTAAAGCCATTTCAACAACACCAAAATGAGGAAGCACGTTCGAGAAACAGAGATGTCATTTGTGTAACAAGAAGGTTCGTAGACATCATCATGAATAACAGATAATTAATAGAGTTGTTTCCCCTGTATACACACCCTGCAGTCTGCCTATGGTCAGAGCAATCTCTATACAGACCTTTTGTCAAACTGAGATCTAGAGTTTTAACAAATCAAAACTGAACATTTCACTGAACCTATCAAATGGAAGGTGTATCAAACTGAATGGAGATGATCAATAGCAATTATTCCTGTCGTCTTGTCAGGCTGTGGTTCATCAAGAAACGTTTTATAGTCTGCTAGATGCTCTAAGGTTGGTTATTCTACTGGCAAAGCTCCGCAAGACTTAGTATTACGAAATTAGAATACGTCAGGCTGGGTTTCCCAAGCAAATATGTATTCGGCGATTTGCCGAGATAAATCTAAAAGAAAAAGGAAGGAAAGAAAAGAGAACGACAAAAGGTGGGAGAAAAAAAATTGGGAAAAAAGGCAAAAGGAAACCAACAATGCAAAAAAAAAAAAGGAAAGAGAAAGTACAAGTAATGAACGGAATGAAAATGAGGAGAGAAAAAAACAAACAGCCGAAAGGAAGCAAAAGGAAAAAAACAACAAGAGAAGCCAGCAAATCCCACGAAGCAAGACCACATTGAAAGATTTCCACCTCCAAGAGATTATCGCAAACCGGTTAATTAAAACGCAGAGCTCGGAGAATCATCCTTCTGTCAGCTAATGGCTAGCCTTCCGCCAAAATAACACAAACATTCTTCCATTTGCCTGCAGCCGATCATCTTGAGGCAAGACCTCCGACTAGAAGCCAATTTTAGTAAGATTTCAAACGCTAACGAATGGTCTTACATCTGTTTATTGTTTGGCTTCTTCAGTTGATACCTTTTAGAGTAAGTAGCCGACGACAGCTTTACCGTAAGTTGAGGCTCTGTAAGGGTTAACACACAGCAGAGATGTTTAGTTGCGCACACGATCGCTGGGAAATCCGTCGCAGGTCGTCTTTTTTTCGATGCGACGATACATGCATGTTGCGTATGTTCAGATGTAGCTAGGTGGTTCTAAGGCATTCCCAGGCCGTCACTCAACCAGCCCCTTAAAGGCTTTTGAAGGAAATCTAGAAATGCTGTTGAAAATTTACAGCATAACAATGGAGACCGACAATCATGTTAGTAGCGTGACATAATAGACCAGCCTCCACCCACACTGCTGTTAGACAGAGCTGTAGCTGTCAGAATGCTTGCAGTAAATGAAGATTCGATCAAGTGAATGTAACGGTTCTTGTGAGAGTTGAAAAATATGCTTTGAAAAAATTATGAGTCCTTTTCGTGCAATATAGATCTACATACACGCATGCAGATGTATACAAGTGCATACAGACATACGTACATATAGACAAACACATAAAGTAGAAGCAAATTCGTTTTCACGTATAAACAGACAACTCCCATCGCTAATTTGGGAACAAAATAATACATATCTTGAGACTTTTTTACGGCTTAGGTCTTAATACCCTAAGGGCTGAAAAGCTGATTAAGTTTTTTTATTTCTAGGTTACATCCAATTATTGATAATATCCTTTCATGAAACGCAGAAAGGAATTTTATATATTAAGAAAAGAAATGCCGCTTAATTGCTGAACAGAGCCATCGATGGCCAATTAAACAAAAGGTCTCCTCGGGGTCTTGGAAAGAAAAAAAGATTCAAGATTTATAATTAAAAAAATCCCAGCTGTTCCAGTGATCATGACGTCAAGAGAAAATAAACAAACGGAAACCTTTATTCTGAAAGCTTTCTTCGTCAAAACAAAACCAAAGCCAGAAAACTGTACGTGACTGAAATCTAACTCTTCATCCTGATATTTCGGAGGAAAAGCGAGAGATACTCTTATGCGTTAAAATGTTGAAAAGAAACTTAATGTCTAATTTTTCTTTCATGTTTGGTACTGTGCAGATGGTACAGCCCCTCTCCCTCCCCTAACCTCACCACACAGCCATAATGTTTATAGCGATCTAGTTCGTTGCTGTTGCTTGACCGGGACCAGAAGGATTTGTTTACTGACCTATTTTACCAAAGTGTGCAGTCACGTTCCAACCTCACTCATTCTCTAGTTGGCTCACTCAGTCGCCGACTTTCTGCCTGGCTCGCTCGTTTACTGGCTGGCATCCTCCCTCCTTCCCTCCCTCACTCACTAAAGATAGACCGCGCTACGACCATGGATGAACAAAAGACCCCGTTCCCCCCCCCCCCCCCACGTAAAATTTCCCTTCTCTTCTTCATAATTCGAAAACCTTCATATTTCCGGGTGTACGATGTTTTGTGCAATTTGAATGCAGTATGCCTGGCCGAGATTATATGGTGCCCAGACATATTTTTTTTAGCAAAGTGCAGACGACCGTTCCCTCTCATCCTAGAGAAAATGTCGAAGGAAAAGCAGCGCGATTACAGGTGAAGCGTATGATTTTTTTGATAATCACATCGGCTTGCAAAATTGCGCCAAATTCTAGAGAACAAA
This sequence comes from Lanistes nyassanus, assembly GCA_004794575.1. Classification (NCBI taxonomy): domain Eukaryota; kingdom Metazoa; phylum Mollusca; class Gastropoda; order Architaenioglossa; family Ampullariidae; genus Lanistes; species Lanistes nyassanus. The sequence continues at coordinate 409,894 of SMGT01009872.1, read as the reverse complement.
ACAGACAAGCCGTCGCGAAAAGGACAACTCGCACAGAAGTAAGGGAACGAACTCAGATAAGAAATTTACAATTCATCCACGTAATGCAATTAAAAAAACAATTGTCAGTCATTCAGCCAGATAATCTGGCTTTAGCGTCCTTTTTCATTAAAATGAAAAAAAAAACAATCTGCATCTGATGTTTACGTCCTTGTCTCAATTTTTTCCTTTTTTATGACAATCGCTGCCATCAGCCTCTCTCCGTAATGTAACTTAACACTAATTACAATCAGTTCATGTTGCAATAGCAATCCTTGTGGAATTTTAGGTCGTTAAAGTGATGGCAAAGATGTTGGTAACGAAGCACCGCGCTCTACTCGACTCATGTCTGTCTCTCTGCCACACTTTTCTCAGGTAGAAATTACTTAAAGTACTGCTGCCATGATAATTAAAAAGTAAGCAAAAGTTTCCTTACGTTCACAGTTCTTCTGTCTTGAATGTCGTTGCCGAAACAGTTCCTTTACATGTTTTTTAACAAATGTTTATTGTATACTTTCCTGCTAGAACAAGTTCACCATTAGCTGTTTCTATGTAAAAGACATTATACCCTTCATGTAACGAACCAACGTGAACACCCCTTGAGCTTTTACATTTTCAGTTTCTAGCCTACGTCCAGGCCTACATCCAGCAGTGTTTGTTCGTTAACAGGTAAAATCAAATAACTACATAAAAATGTACGCTCGCGAAGACCCAAAGGGCGAAACATCGGTAGATTAAGATGTAACTGCAGTCACAAGCAAAACTGTGAAATCTTTCTCCAGCTACTTCCAAAGCTGTAAATATGTATGCATATACAGCTCAAAAGAATTGAAAGACCAGCTACACTTTGACAGATATCATACAGACATGCGTAATTTGCAAGAACACAGCATCAGACCCCGTACATTTGGAGGAACTTGGTTTCATGCTGCAACAGCGAACGCCAGTGTGCGTGAAACTCAGTGCTGGGTCTTTCGTGCATACCACAGGAGGCAGCCAAACGGGTGCACCCACGACGTCAGACAATATGTGAAAATCAAACGGGTACTGGTGACAAAACAAATCCGAACGGGTGAAAACTGAAATGGTTGTACAAACCATATGTGATGTGAACACAATACAGCCACTGCTGAGAGACTAGCGGCTATTTATGGACAAGTTGGCAGGACAGTTTGTATAACCATTCCTTCAAGACGCCGACTCAGTGATGTTGATTCCAGCAGGATGACTGGATTTCGGCAGAAAGGCATTGGGGTCCGGGAGGTTATATTGGGAGTATCCCATTCGGTCACTGGGACACTGGGACATCGCTACAACCAGACAGGAAGTGTCAGCGAGACCAGAAGAGAGGGACGTCCGCGACTGAGGTCCAGACAGGCTTGTCGTCCTGTCAGCTTTACTGGACAGAACAGCTACCACCAACACACTCGGAGGACCGGGAGGCCCAGCTGCAAGCAGCCAGCAATGACACCGTCAACGACCAGACAATTAGGAACCGGCTGTAGAACACCCTTGCACTGTATCCAAAGCAGTCCTACTGGCGTGGTCTACATGGATGACATTTCTGCAGCCCCTTGTACTGCCAGCGCTGCAAGGCGCCATTCTCTAAGATGACAACATCAGACCACACAGAGTTCCGGTCATCACCTCCTTCCTGCAGCAACAGCCAGTGGCTCACAGGAAATTGACTGGACCTTAACCCGATCGATCAGTTGTAGGATCTGCTGGGCCATTCCTGTGAGCAAACTGCCACCCACCGCCAGCTGACCGTGACCATCTGTTCCTTTTACTTTAGCAGAAGTTGCAGCGATCCCGTAAACAACTCTGGAGACATTAGCTCAGTCCAAATAACAACGATACCTACCCTGGATGCAGGCCAATGGAGGCCACACGTTTCTGACGTTGATTAATCTGTACTGCTCCAAATGACTTTTGTTCACACCGATTGTGTTCTTCAAGGCAGGAAAATTTGCAGTTGCAATAAAGATAGCTCATTAATTTGTTGTTGAACTTTACCCCAGTGAAATAAGGTGCACTTCAAGTTCATTGCGACTGGCTGCTTATTATCTGGCATCAGGTAGCGACTGCAATTTGCAATTGTCTTTCAATTCTTTTTAACAGTATATATCAGTTTGTCGGCGCCATCAGAACAGAAACGCGTTGCGAGAATGCCAGGAAGCGTTTAGGTCCTTCGGGAGGTGTGAAATTTTCTCAGCACGAACGCAAGGTTCGTCAAGACAAATAGCTGATCATGAGCGTCTGGCGTCCCGGTGTAGCAGCCAGGCGTGAGCTAATGAAGCGGGTCACCCTGTGGAATGCCTGGGGTGTGGAGACCGTTCACCTTCAAGACAAGTCACTGATGGATGTATCTGCTAAAGATTTATCTCCTTTCATGCGCACTGCGACGTTCACGGAAACTTAAATGGGTTTCTTAAAATCCGATGCACCTTGTCACATTTTCGTCGATTTGTTCTTGTCTTCACTTATCTGAGGCAGTTCCTTCTTCTCTAGAGAGAGATGGAGTGCTTCCATCAAATTGCAATTTCAAGATTTAGGGTGTCGTGTAGGAAACTAAGGGATGGGGAAGGTGGGGTGGGGAATTTGGCTTGTAACAATAAGAAACTCTTATTCTCTTCTTTTTGTCGGCAGTCGCCTGTCTAGGGAAGCCCATCGAACTGCACGTTTATGTCTTAACGTCTTAACAAATTTGGGCCAAAATTCAAAAGGCGATTCGGAAAATGAAGCAAGCATGCAGAAACCTTCCTTTGAGGGTCAACTTTTAAGGGCAGATGGAAGAAAAATGAAAGAATGTATCTTTGGGAAAGGAGGAATAAAGATGGAAGACAAGACGAAAGAGAGGAATATGAAGAGGGAAAACACAGAGAAAATTTATTTATTAAGGAATAGCAACAAATGCGAAAAAGAAATCAAACGTACCTTATTGAAGCACATCAGCAAAGACTAAAACTTGTGGTATTCCCTTTTTGGCAAATGAATCTGAAAACAACATGAAAATATCTAAATATTTTTAAGCCAAAATTCTTCTGCAGTAGGAATATGCAACCCAGCACATAACGAAAAAAGTCGGGTTGTGGTTTAGGAAAGCGGCATAGAGCGTCATAGAGGCAGAATCCTAAAAAGCGAATATTTTAAGAGCTCTCTGCTTACTTAAAAAAGAAGTTAGCCGAGTGCAAGAAACAGGTGAGGAACGTTTACTGATGGGACAACTGCTGTCGATGAACTGTTGCCAAAATGTCAGGGTGGTAGATTTAGGTACAAAATTTCTAAAACGGAAATCTTTACATGCACTCCCCCCCCCCCCCACTGTGCTTGTTCTCTAAAACTGCATACCAGAAATGTTAGCTATTTAAAAAATATTGAATACCAAGTCGGCAGAGTGGGTGGAGGGGGAGAGAGAGAGAGAGAGATGGGGGGAGGAACGAGAAAGAGAGAGGAAAGTAGGCAAACAAACAGTCAACAAAAAACTGTAAAAAATGTATTCCAAGCTCGAGTTCTGTCTCTTAGATTAAAATCGCTTGTCTGTAGTTCAGAGTTAACTTACAGCTCTAAATCTTTGAAATACGGCATCATCGTAGTCCTGTTTCCACAACAGAACCGTCTCAGAAATACATCCGTTAGCAGACCTTCACGGAGAAAATGCGTCAGAAATATGCCAGTGGCGCCAGACTCCATGGCACTTATGTTCATGGCAGCTACAGGTTTCCTGTTCTGTCCAGAGGTTTAAGTGATTATTGGTTGCGAGAGATTGCCAGAGGTGAGTAAATCTCGCAAAGTACATTTCTTTTTGTGCGGATATTTCTTCTTTCCATTTACTGGTAAGAAGTTTATTCCCTTAAAATCTATTACGAAAACATCAGGCTATAGAAAGAAAAAAGAAAGAAAAAAACCCCGAAAGAAACTAAACAAGTATTTGATAAAAACTAAAATACAGAGTTCCAAGACATTTTAACGTGAACATATTCCAGTCGCAGGCTCCTTTTTTCTTCTTTCTTTTTAAAAAAAATGACGCGCAGTGTGCATAAAAACTTTACTGAATTTTGTTTTGTGCTCGACAGCGAAGAATGTTGAGAAGGGAGAGGCAGCTCATTCCACAGGATAGCAGAATTCTAGTACATAAAGCCGAATGCGTGTGTTTTTCTGTGTTTGTTGTATAAATTCGCACTCCTGAACCAATGCACACCAAAATAATATATATATATATATAAAACAACGCCGTTACCAAGTCAGCTATCAGCGTGCAAGGGAGATCACCACAATATTTTCCCTTTCGTACGAAGAGTACTTTCCCTTGCTTCCCTTAACAAGCTACCGTTGTGTGTAGCTTATCAAATGGCGAGCTTTCTACCCAGACTGTGTTTCCGGGGGAGGGAGCCGAGTGTTTCCCAGGGGAGGAGGGTTAGGGAAGGGTAGGGGTTAAGTGGGGGGTTAGGGAGTGGAGGGTTTCAGAGGGGTTAGGGGTAGGAGGTGGTGAGGATTGGGGTGTTGCGGTTTACTGTACCTTGGGGGTGCTTAGGGTGTCGCTGGGGGAGAGGTGGGGCTGAAGGTGGGTTGTGCCATTCGTTCAAAACAACCTGGGGCAGCGCCGGGTCTCTGGGCTAGTGTACTAAAATGTTTGCCGACCGCAGCGCCAAGTTTTAACGTCTCCGGAAATACACAAATATCGGATAAATTATCATTTTAATTCGATAAATAAATACGCCAATTAATTAAAAATATCATAATAAAAGTAATAAAAATAACTAACATAATAAAATGGATAAATTATAATTCAAATAACTTTTGAAAATTTATCGCGAGAGTTCAAGCGCTTACAAAATAAACTCTACAACACACACTCGAAAAAAACACAATACACCCTCAAAGACACGCACGCACGCACGCACGCACCCACGCACACGCACGCGGACATACATAATATATGCACTGACAATATGTCTGAAGAAGACAACATCAATTATGGCCACAAAGTCCCATCTGTGAATACTAAATCGTCGGTTCAGTCCACATTTTTTCTCCGTTCCTTCGCTGTGCGAAAAGATCGCCTTTCTCGCTGTCTTCGCGTCGCTCGCAGTTTTTCACGTGGGAAGTAAGCAATGTGGCTCGGAGCGCATGCGTAGTGACGGGCTATCCACAAGTTAGCCCCTCTGAATTCTTAGTCACTTCAACCAACGGTTAAATATTAACCGTCGGTTCCCTAACCAACGCTGGTCAAGTTAAGCGGTTGAACAACATCTGGTCATTCATGCAGGCCCTGACCTCGACCTGTATCAGTGGTGTTAAGTTCAATGCCGATTCACTTCTATGCCATAATTTACTTCATCTAAAATGTCCAAAACGTTACCTCTTCGAAATATATCTTTTTAATACATGTCTAAAGTATGTCAAACGAATTTTTTTTGTCCCTGAAAAGCCGTTTCGGGCGAATTTGGAATAAACTGTTCGCTGCTGGGACGACCGAATAACGTTATTACCAAATAACGAGGGGAAATAGGTTATTCGATTTTCGTGCATGGGAAATTGAAGGAATTTATTCTAGAATAGCCGCCATGACAGGAATAAGTAAGCTGTTCGGGTTTCTTGCATACGGGGCCTTCAATACATCATACTGCCATTGTCAACAGGGTCTGGGCAGAATGTTTTCTTCGGTGGGCACATCATTATTCTCTTGTCCCTTTAGACCGATCTTATTCCAGGACCAATCGAGAAATAAGAGTCAGTTCATTTGTACTTCTAATACATTAAAGTCAGTTTTACTTACACCGCCTAAGTTCTGACTAGAGAGTCTTAATTTCCGTGTTCTCTCTCTCTCTCTCTCCCTTCCCCCCATCCCCATCTCTCTCCTCTCACTCGCTCGCTCTTTTAACGTACGTGTGGGTGAGGGGTGGTGTTTCTGGCGTGCCAGCAGCTTTGGTCATACCACAGAGGGAGGTGGGGGATAGCGAGTCCTGTCACTGAAGAGCCGATGTATCCAACACACTGATACATGCAGCAAGATGACCAGTGCGGAAAGACAGTTTAATGTTTACGGCAGTGCCAAATGGAGTCTGCACAATGCTTACGCCGAGATATAATCCTTGGCCCTTCCTGGATATGAACCTTCAACCCTGATACGCGAGTCTAATACTGTTGTTCTAGTGGGTGCTGTCATCGATCTGTTGAAAATAACAACTGGTATTCCATGGTCAGGCTACAGGAAAAGGTGTATTCATATGCCAGATCTTTTACTGATGAGACGGAATTCACGAAATTTCTAAAATACTGACAATGCAGAATATATAATCGCATTGCGAACCGAAATTTTTTCATTACACAAATGCCTATGGTCTGGTTTCTTTGTTTAAAAAAACCTGAGCTTCTAGCTGTAGGCAATTTCCCACTTTGAGAGAAACTTTCTGAAGAGAGTTTCGTAGGGGTGTGTAACTAGAAGGTAAAGCGGTTCGAAGGGGTAAAGCTTTGAAAAATCTCTGTTACCTCCTGCACTCTTCCAGCCCCTTGCCCTGGCACTGAAAATCTGTAAGGACGGATTCATGCGGTTCGACTTTCCCCAAAGAAGACAATAGTACAGATGTAATTTAATCATAATAATTTAATCTAGTTTTTGTAAATCTGGGGTCAAATCGTCAGTGCATGCTTTCGCTAAAGGACAGCACATGAGAAGCTGTGCTGGATTGAGTACGTAAGGCGAGGTGGGGAACTCGCCAAAATTGGATAGATTTTTTATGACACGCGGCTGGGGTGGTTTTTTTGCCTCTGCCTTCATTAAACTTAGCTGAACCGTGAGGACCGCGTTTTTATGTACCTCCCAGTTTCAATCCGATCTCTCTGCACATGAAATAAAACGGATTTCACATAAGCTGTTCGTGTTTAATTTCTAGAAGATTTCCAGAAGATTTCTAGAAAGAAAAAGGATTTCAACTTCAAAAGTTTTTTTTTATTAAAAAAAAAGTTCCGACTAAATGTCTGCGTTATGTCTTTTGCTGCGATTTTGATTCTCCGAATGTTTTTCTTCGCTGACTTTCAATTTAACTCGGGACGTGGTTATTTTGCAACTGTCACCCACGCATACACAATTTCTGCACTGGAGTATGGCTAATAGTCTCCGTAAATTAAATACCAAGGCTACGATGGAAGCGAACGTGTGTTTTCAGCGTGTGCCAGGAGCAAACGCGTGTATTCCTTGCGTCAATGTAGCAGTGGCGTCTGTCCGCCCTGTATGTCATAGGAAAGAATTTGATTTGTAGTAATACCAGCTTATTATATCAAAGACTGTGTTTACTGTCTGCCTGGGGGTCAGTAATTTTGCGGATCTCGAGAGGATGGGAGACGTGCATTAGAGGATTGGCGGGTCTTTATAGTTTCTTGGCTAATAGGGAGAGTGAAGGATTTCGCTCTGCGGGTTTTCTGCCTAAATTCCTAAAATGTTAACTTTAACCACGGTTTTAATCATGTTGTAAGTATAGTCTGTTCTCCCACACTCGGCATCTAAAATCAGAGGGTTTTTTTTTTTGGCTAAAGACATGAATAAAGAAGCCAAACTATCTATTTTTAGTGTCAAATGTCGGTTCATTGAACCCGATTACGACAGAACAAAAGCTTTAATCCGAGTCAAGATTATCCTGTTCGCAGAAGTATCAAAGGAGAGAACAAGATGAGGTACTGAGAAAGGCAAAGAAGAAACAGCTAGCGAAGAGAACTGTCCGCAAGGGAGATCTCTAGCTTGGGTCGCAACTGAAGTTAACTCGACTACAACCTTTTGCAGCAATGACTTGATGGAACAATTACGCAAAATGTCAAAGCAAATGGATAAAACCCTTTGTCGATATTGGAATCACGTGGTGAATCTCTGACCTCCCCCCTAAAAAACTAATAAAAAACGTAGATCGGACCTGCATGAGTGAAAGAGGAGACAGGTGGACAAAGAAAGATTGGCTAAGGGGAGAGGTGAAGGGGTACAGAGGGCCTCTGGCTGAAAAACAAGCGAATGATCTCGAACAGTAGGGAAAAAAATCGGTGTCCTGCGAGTCTCAGGGGAACATGAAGACAGTATAGGGAGTCTCGTGGAGAGAAGATGGTCAAACTTTGTCAAGAAAAATTGTGTCTGGGTCGCAAAGGCAAGCAGGACAACAGGGCTCGCAGCGACACAAAGACACGCCTCGAGCAGTCACCGTACGCTTGCACAACAGACTCCTTTGGAAAAGAACTTCTGCATCCTCGTCACTCATGACGTTATGCTGCCAAGGGCCTGCAAGGATCGCTCAGCCGTGGAACGGGACTGGTCCGCACGCACGCACGCACGCACGCACGCACGCACGCACGCACGCACGCAATGTATATGAAATTCAAAAACGCCGAAAAGTTTAAGCGAAATGACGGCCAAGGGGGACTTAGCAGAAGTCACTTCAAACAACCATGAAATGAGTTGCCGGAGAACATGAGAAAATCGGACTGCTGCTTCTTTTAGGAGATCATTGAAAACTCCTACTCAGTTACTGAGGGTCTACTGCATGGGTGCTGTTAAACTTTCTCTCTTCTTCTCTTCTATCTGATGTGGTGTTCGTGGGTTTGGGTTGTGCGAGCATAGCGGTGGTGTGTGTTTGCGTGTGTGCTTGTGTGCTCATGAGTATGTGTTCGTGCGTGTGTACGTATATGTGCGCGTGTGTGCGTTTGCGTATATGTGTGTGTGCGTACATGTGTGTGTTTGTAACTGTGTGTGTGTGTGCGCGCATGGGTGTGTGTGTATGTGTGTCTGTGTGTGTGTACGCTCTCGGGGGCGAGTTTCGTGTATCTCCCACTACCCCATTTTCCTACAGCGCTTTATAAATTTCACTTTCTATGCTTCCACACACCTTAGCTAAAGGCTAACACAGGCTAACGTCGGCTATCAAAAAGTCAGTCACAAAAAAGAAATGTTTATATTCCAAAAGATGATAGGTGTCCTCTCATCAACCACACAAGAAAACTACAATGTCCATACTGAAGGGTCAGAAAAATTCCACGATGAATCCATATGGCCCAGGACTGTTATCATTTTTCATAGCTTTGAGTACAGAGGCAGCCTTTCTGTAAGTTATATCCCTCACCAGAGATCTAGATGCATCTGGTCAAAGAACAGGCGAATTTGCTACTAAACGTATCGATCAATGTCCTCTGTATTCATGTAATTGTATAACTGCCGAAACAAAACTATCCACTTTCATCAGAAGTAATATTACCAGCCCTCTATCGATAAAACGCAGTTCATCGTTGACACAGTTGCTGTGTCCAAACTATTACAAAACCACTCAGCCTACAAAAGTCCCTAAATAGAACTCAAAATTTGAAAAAAAAAACTAGCCTGGGACTATGTGGGAGCCTGGGACTATGTGGGAGCCTGGACTATGTTGGAGCCTGGGACTATGTGGGAGCAAGGGACTATGTGGGAGCCTGGGACTATGTGGGAGCCTGGGAATATGTGGGTGTGCGTACGTGTTTGTGTGCGTGTGTGCGCAAGCTATTAGGAACGTTTTAGGTCGCCCAGGTGTGTATTCTTACTTAATGAGCTTCAACCCAAAGCAAATGCATCCTAGATTTAGCCTTTATGTATGTGTCATGCAACTGTCTCACTGCTCAACACTATGAATATTATTTTCCCCTCGGAATACAATTTAAATATAGGGAGGAGGAGTCGTATTGTAAGGGGGAGGGTTGTGTTTCCGTTCCCTAGTATTAGCAGCAGCTGCAAGGATTTAAGTGATCTTTGACGGTGGAATAACCCGGGTGGATTAAATTCGACTCCACTGTGATTTTGTCGTTTTGTATGACTTGTCGCTATTTCCCCTTTTCTCTCTCTCTCTCTCTCTCTCTCTGTCTCGCTTCTCCCCACCCCAGTGCCTCTAAAAACGGATTTTATTTCTCTGGTGCAACTGAGTGACGTCCCTATTTCTGCCGGCTTAAGATAACTGGAATTTGAAAAGATCTTCGATTTCTTGAAATCCCTTCTCCTTAGCCTGACTGTGATAGGATGTACTTCCTCCTATTTTTGTCTGTGATAAAATGTTGTCTGTGATAAAATGGCCGTCTGTGGCTGCATTAGAGTCCTGTTCATTATCTCTCGTTTCACTGGCTCTCTAAAAATTGTGGGGACAGCTCTTTTTTCGTAGAAACACAGGGTCTGTTATATTGTATTATCTGATTTTTTTCTTTTCTTTCTGATCCCACCGTCATGTGGTTTGCATTGTTATCTATACTTTATCTAGAAAGGAACTGCTTTTTATGGTTTCTGTCGACCACGCTTTTTGTATTGTGATGTGCATGTGTGTGTGTGCGCGCGCGTGTGTCCAAGCATCTGTTTATCCATTCTTGTCTCGATACATGTAACCATGTCTGTGTGTATGACTGCGTGCATACGATTTTTTAAATTAATTGTTGCTGTTGAACAACCTCCGCTATCCATATTTTACAAGATCCTGGTATTGTGTCTAATTACATACTTTTCCTTTTTTTGTACTTGTTATCCAGAAACATGAAAGCAGAACTTCTACGCTGCGCACGAACCAGAAGATAATGAACAACAGATGTGCGAGGCCCAGTTCTGTTACAGCCTGCTAATCATGACGGAAGAGCAACAGTTATTATCTCCGCGTTAAACGAAGGTATTTTGCAGTTACCTGCATAAACTCCATGAATCTAAAATAATTCACTTGACGTCAATGGGTGTAATCCTCGATAAATCATATATCTCCGCCGTTAAAAAGGCAAATTGTTATGTTTATTTCCTTTAGCGAACAATAAGTATAAAGGACACTTTTCTAACATTCTAGTGTGAACCACACAAAACAAACAAGCAAAGGAACGAACTCACAGACAAACAAACTAACAATGCGGCAGCGTTCGAGATGCTAATAACAGACATGCAACGCTACCATAACACTTTTATTGGAAGTGTTAGTAGTATAACTACACAAAACTTCTTTTAACCGAACGAATATGCGTCCGAAATTGGCCACTGTACGCATGGGGAGGTTGGACGAACTAGGACCCACATGTCTTTAATTCCGAGGATGTGCTACTACTGAAACATGCTAATGACAGATGTTGAAGCCACTGCATTCAAACGCAAAACATGCTTGGTCGCCATGTAGCGTGTAGAATGTGAATGCTAGGGATGTATCCAGTCCTCACGACGGTGCCACGAAGATAAGTTGGGTGATCCAGAAGACTGGCTCCTTGTATTTCTGGCAAAAAGTTGTCGTGGGTACTTATTGATAGATTAAAGATCACAGTGAAAGTAACCTCACTCACTCACCGTGAACATAACCTCACCTTTAAAACGATCGACTAGTCTCCTCTGGACAACAGATTTGGTTTGTTGCTTAACGTCCAGCCGCAAACTATGTGCATATCAGGACGGTGTTGCTTAGACAAAGTTTACGTGCTGCCACACGTGGGACTGATGGCGCAACACGGGCTTCAGTCCCACCCAGTCACATTATACTGACACCGGACCAACCAGTCCTAGTACTGTTCCCTGTAGTGCCAGGCTTCTGGCAGGGCAGCTACTAGATTGCCAATTTTTAAGTCTTAGGTATGACTCGGCCGGGATGCGAACCGCCGACCTCCCGCCTCGGAAGCGGACGCCTTAACCACTAGACCACCGAGGCGGTCTGCCACGAAGATAAGAGGAAATGTCTCTGAAGTGAAGACTGGGCTTCCTAGTCAAGAATTGTATCCTCCCCAACACCTCGACATGACCTGAAATAATTTTCGCTTCACCGGGGATCTCTGTTACCTGGGTTGGAGTGCATGGGCTTTCCTTCCTCCTCATCAGCACGTAAAATTGTACATAAAAGATACGGGGTGAACAGGGTTACCACACTTTACGACGCAAAAGCTCATGCAGCCCACCTCAGGTCTGCAGCCCGAAAATAAATCGTCTGCACGCACAGCTATTTGCGCATGCGCGAAAGCCAACCGCTTCTTCCTCTAATTTTCTCATCACTGTTACAAGTTTTAGAAATACTGGGTGCACTTCGACCTCAGACATGACAAAGCAACGGAATTATAACAAATGGAGAGTCTTTGAAAACAGACTCTCCATTTACGCAGATGTTATGACCCTTGGCGTCTGAAACGCACGCTCTACATTCATATTTCGATACCAGTAAAATACACACACGCGCATACAGACAGGCAAACCTGCGTTTTTGTTGGGACCGCGTACGTTAATGGTACACACAAGATACGTGTCTGGTAACAACATACGATACACCCATTTTGTTCAGAGTAGTACCCACGTCAACAAGTTTCTTATGAAGGGCCCCAGAGGGCACCGAGCTCATAGTTTTCATCCCACACGTCACGAGAAGCATTACACCCATCCTCAGAAATCCGTCCGGGCGATCTGTGATGGAGTTATGGATTTCGAGGAACAAGAGGCACACGTTTCTTTCAATGCGTCTGCATGCAGCTGCTGGCGGCCAGCACTTACTTAGCATGCAACGCGATGTCGGCTGGTGGCTTAAAGTTGTCAACCCGCGACCATGGTAGAAGAGCATTTCACTAAAACTAGTGCCAAAATGCCCATCCTAAATTTGGACCGCACGTCACGCTTTAGATGGGAAGATTTCCTGATACATGTCCTCCCATACTGGCCCGCCGTTACCTTAAAACTTTAGCTTGTGCTGAGTCTTTCGAGAACATTTCCTCCAAGATTATTCTGTTTGTGATGTCAATCACGTGGTGCTAAAAACACGGATTATGTAGCCTGTACAGGGGTGATCCCTGGGGCAGCAGCTGATCGGAATTTGAGGCGCTGCAAGGGTTGACAAATAGGAGGAAGAAATGTTTAGCTGTGCTAGAGAATGTTTGGTACCGCCTTATAGCGCCTTAACTTCCTGCTACGTGGGTACACTTGGAGCTAGGTACACATCACACGGCGAGTGGGCTCGGGTATTCAACTAGCTCAGCGTGTGATCTGTATCTTGTACGTCTGTGCTGGTGCCCTATGTATTTCACCTGCTAGATGCGTTTGCACCATTTTGTTTATGAAAACGTGGAACACCACCTGCCGCAAACACCTTCAAGCCAGTCACCATCTCCCTAGCTGGCACCTCCACTACAACGATCACCATCTCACCTATAACGATCACCATCTCACCTATAACGATCACCACCTCACCTATAACGATCACCACCTCACCTATAACGATCACCATCTCACCTATAACGATCACCATCTCACCTATAACGATCACCACCTCACCTATAACGATCACCATCTCAACTATAACGATCACCACCTCACCTCACCTATAACGATCACCATCTCACCTATAACGATCACCACCTCACCTATAACGATCACCACCTCACCTATAACGATCACCATCTCACCTATAACGATCACCACCTCACCTCACCTATAACGATCACCACCTCACCTATAACGATCACCATCTCACCTATAACGATCACCATCTCACCTATAACGATCACCATCTCATCTATAACGATCACCATCTCACCTATAACGATCACCACCTCACCTATAACGATCACCATCTCACCCATAACGATCACCTATAACGATCACCACCTCACCTATAACGATCACTACCTCATCTATAACGATCACCATCTCACCCATAACGATCACCACCTCACCTATAACGATCACCTATAACGATCACCATCTCACCTATAACGATCACCACCTCACCTATAACGATCACCACCTCACCTATAACGATCACCTATAACGATCACCACCTCACCTATAACGATCACCACCTCACCTATAACGATCACCTATAACGATCACCATCTCACCTATAACGATCACCATCTCACCTATAACGATCACCTATAACGATCACCATCTCACCTATAACGATCACCACCTTACCTATAACGATCACCACCTCACCTATAACGATCACCACCTCACCTATAACGATCACCTATAACGATCACCATCTCACCTATAACGATCACCATCTCACCTATAACGATCACCACCTCACCTATAACGATCACCATCTCACCTATAACGATCACCTATAACGATCACCATCTCACCTATAACGATCACCTATAACGATCACCATCTCACCTATAACGATCACCTATAACGATCACCACCTTACCTATAACGGTCACCACCTCACCTATAACGCTCACCATCTGCTGCTGCTTGCGGATTTTTGCTTCTTTCTCCTTTCCCGTCGTCTTTCTCTTCTTCCTTGTTTCCTCTTCTAATCATTTTCCTCATTTTCCATATCTTCGACTACTTGCTTGAATTATTATTGTTGTTACTATTATTGTTGTTGTTTTACCTAGTTTTTAAATACCTATTCTCTCTCATCTCTTGTATTTAATCCTTCTTGTTCCTCCCCATACTGTTCTGCTAGTGCTGTCGGCGTTTCCTCAGATCAGGCAATACACTCCCTCAATATACTCACTACACATGCTCCTCCAGATAGCTCAGTTGCAAGATCTCAGTCAAGGGGAATACGATCTTTTAAGATAGCAAAACATCGCCAGCTGCTCGTTTCCTATGAGTGTATCCATCCTCTGGCTTAAGTGAATTAACGTTCCTTCTACATATTTTTATCCTCATCCTCATCCTCATCATCGTAACTTAACCACTGTGTTTGTGTGTGTGTGTCTCCCTGTCCTTGTCTAACTGGCTAAAGCAACGTCACACGCAGACACGGACCTGTAATCAGACGACAAATCTAATCGAGGAGTTTTTGCTGAAGAAATTATCCCTCTTTCTCAAATGTCAAGGCGGAAACAGCCGGGACTTGCGGGAAACCAAATCCACGACACTTGCGGCTCGTGGAGGAACTGAAGGCTTCTGGCTCTGTGACCATCGTTACTTCGTATTCAGGACTGTCCGCTGCGCGCGTGCTTGACATCCAGTCAGAACGACCGTCTTACGCTGGAATCACACGGTCCGACAGAGCCGAATGAAAACACTGCCAACGAACCCATCCAACGGCGTGCATCCTCCTCCCCTCTTCCTCTTCTGTCTTCTCCCCTCCTCATCATCATCGCAACAGATTTCTACACACAGTTTCAACACAGACACTAGCTGCCATTGGTCATTCACTGGGCGAACCGCGCGTGAAAGAATGTTCGACAAGTTTCTTGCAACTTTTTATATTCGGCTTATTCAAACAGTGCGAGGCGTGCTTTAGAAGACCTGGCCGGAATGTCATCGTCAGCAAGTGGAGACAACTTAGGTTTGCACTGCGTGGCTTAGCTTGAGAACATCGCACAGGATGCTATCTTTGGGGGAGGGGTGTCCTTGTCTATCGCAATCAGGAATTCTACAGGCTGACTGTGCAGCTTTCTCCTAGGACAAAAGCAGAAGACAGGAGGAGGAGTGGAGGCGACAGACGAAATGAGGCAATTAACCGAAACAGGCACTAAAATGGAAATACACAAATGATCCGTTTGAAAGCAGCGGCTTGCTGTAAAAGTGTCTTCGGAATGATGGCAAAGCTGTGAGGCCCTGTTCGAACGAGGAAGCATGGCGCCAGAAAAGACTTTATACGTTGAAAACAAGTTTAAAAGCAGCATCTGTTCCGGCTTATTTGCGTGCACACCTAGGACTGCATGCTCGCAAGGAAGTGATCCCATTCCGCTCCAATGACAGTGGCTTTGGTGTATCAGGGGTGAAAGTATGTGGCATTTTGCTTGCGTGTTATTCTGGCCTTTTCCATGGAACGGAATAACTTTTCTTCGTTTTCCGCACCGCACTCATCGAGACTTTGTGCGAAGCCTTTGACCATCTGCAGAGATGCGCCAGACAATAGAGGCATCTTGACACAAAGGAAAGAATATGTGAGATGGATGAGGGGCCGTTGGTGAAAGAAGCGAATTTGGGCCCAGTGGGGAACAGTTTTCTAAGCTCATTGAAATCCTACAGTAAATCTTGCTACATCTCTAATCACTTCTCTCTCTTTCTCTCTCTTTCTTTCTTTTAGAAGCTTCCGTTTAATAAAACTCACTTCCTGTCGCTTGATATCACTATTCAATGAACCTGGTCGATTTTTTATCTGGCCGTGGCATCACCACGAAGGTTCGTAATTGTTAAGCGGACAGAGTCTAAAGAGTTAATTTCCTGGGGTTAATCTAACCAGCTAACGTGTCGAAGTTAATCTAACCAGCTAGCGTGCCGCGGTTAATCTAACCAGCTCGCGTGTCGGGGTTAATCTAACCAGCTAACGTGTCGGGTTAATCTAATCAGCTAAAGTGTTGGGGTTAATCTAACCAGCTAACGTGTCGGGTTAATGTAATCAACTTACGTGTCGGGGTTACTCTAACCAGCTAACGTATCGGGGTTAATCTAACCAGCTAACGTGTCGAAGTTCATCTAACTAGCTAACATGTCGGGGTTAATCTAACCAGCTAACGTGTCGGGGTTAATCTAACCAGCTAACTTGTCGGGTTAATCTAACCAGCTAACGTGTCGGGGTTAATCTAACCGGATAACGTATCGGGTTAACCTAACCAGCTAACACGCCGAGTTTCATCTAACCAGCTAACGCGCCGGGGTTCTCTCTGCATTGTGTTTCTTCTGTATTCCTCACATTTCTTCGGTTCCACATTTTACAAACTGTAGGAATTACAAATCAATATGATGGTCTATGAACTCATTAAGCTTTCTACATAATATTAAATAAATCAAATATTTAAGCTAAGTATATAAACCTCTAACGTTGAGATTTAAATAAGTAGTATTTTTTCTGCAGCCATATACAAAGCAATTTGGCTCCAATCATAGCATCATCCCTAAAATCTCAATTCCCCCCCCCCCCCACACACACACACTCATATTTCTGGTGCTGTTCATATTTCTGCATAAACCAATACTTGCTACACTTTCGAACTGCAGAAAAATGTTATTTTCAGTTGGATTTCTCAAAACAAATGAACGATTTAAACAATGAGACGCAGTAGCCTCCCTTTGGTATTTGTAAACTTTTCAGCTTTTTCAGATCTCCGTTTCTTGGGAGGGAAGTTGATATCGCAGAAGATATCTGCCCTTTGCTAACCTGTTGTTTATGAAAAGTAGATTATATTATGTCATTAATGGATGCTTGGAAAATCCCTAGAAGATGTTTATTTAGGGTTTAATGTCCAGTTTAAAGAAGTCTGCACAGAACACTGGACAGAACTCCCCTGTTCTCTGTTATGCCGTTTATTCTTCGTCTTGGCTTGCAAAAGAAGTAGAGACAGCGTGGATCAGGAGACGTCCTGAACGACTTACTGATCTCCCAAGGCTACAAGACTTCAGCTGTTGATGAGTTAAGAAACATTTTGTTTCTCATTCCAAAACAACATGCGAACACGGACGTTGTGGAACGCCGGCAACTGTGACCCGCAAACAGAAGTTCGTTCTTCACTGGGCGTTTAAATCTGATTTAGCTGTCAGAGACCGCACACTGCAGATGCTTCTCGTTGCGAAAAAAGTTGGGCAAATAAATGGTGTTTATGAGGTATTCTCAGAACATAAAGAAGCCAGTTTCTAGGGTTTCACCGCAGTCACTAGGCAACGTGTATGCTGGGAAAATTAAAAATTATAAATGTCAGCAGATTGAGTCGTATTTTACACTCATGCTCAAATGTCTTAATAAGTTACCAAGTTTAAAACGAGTGGTGGATAATAGGAAAGAAAAATCCCTGTCCAAAAGTTAATGATCCCAACAAACAAAAACGACAGGTGACTTTATGGTCTCAGTGACAACGACCCATTCTCGCTAAGATTTTGGTGGCTAGCACAACAGTTCACAGCGTGGCTCCTAAAACAAATTTATGCAAAGAACGAAAGAACGAACTAAAGAAACCAACCAACGAACCACCCACCCAACCACCAACCCATCAATCCACCAACCCACCAACCAACCCTGAACTGAACTGAACTGAACTGACGAGTGAGAGAAAAAGTTCTCCAAAAATGTCTATCTTTATTATAATGTACAGATCCTTGTTTGTTCGAGGTTATAAAATTAAGATTATTCATTCGATACAAACCGTTATTTTTGTCGATAGTAAGTTAAACATGTGACGGAGTCCCAACTATTGCCGTCAAACGCGTGTGGTATGTAAAGAAGACAAAGGGATCTCTTGTTCATCATTCACAATTTCTGAAATACCTTCTAAGGCTTGTCGATCATGTCAGACAATCCCGAACATAACTGCAGCAGGCGACACATGTTCCGGGCTGGCAATGCGCGCTCTGCTCAGTTTTTGTCGTGCGAATGAAAAGACGGGACCGTTAGGGACGAAAAATGTCGATAATCGCATAAGCAAGAAATATTATGAGGACGGGGCAAGGGGCTGGGGGAGCGGAAATCTTGCTCAGGACCCAGCAACTAATCCTAAAAATTATCATGTAGTTGACTAATGTGGACAGCGCTCACCGCCTCCAGAAACATTTGCGAGATGTGTAGACCAAAGTGTCTGGAGACGACTAGACGAGGTGGACAGAGCAAATACGATGCTGTGACATAAAGAGAGCATAGAAATGATAGTACAGAAAGTGAAGAAATGCCTGTACAGTAAGTGAATCATTACTGCAGCACATATGAGAGCACTACTGCAACACGCAAACAAGAGTGGATATTTCTATACCAGGAAAGACGACCGAACACATTCGCAACAGACATCTCCAACAGAAAGACCAAAAAATTTCCAACAGGAAGATCAAAACATTTACAGCAGAAAGGTCAAAACATTTCCAACAGAAGATCAAAATATTTACAGCATACAGATCAAAACATTTCCAACAGAAAGGTCAGCCACCATTACAGGAGCATAAGGCCACGCAATCATCCACAAGCACAGCAAGGGATCTGTTTCACTGACCCTGTTTTATCGGACTGACCTCCACCGATCTCTACCTTGTTCCATTAATGTTCCTCTCACATCGGCGCGACTACAGACAATGAACACGAGCAGTATGAACCGCACCATAGACGCGAACTTTTAAATCAGACGTTGGTCAAACGAGAATCCTCAGTGACCGGAAATTTCGTCAGCTTGAAAACCCGCATTCTGTATGTGGTTATAGCTGAGTAATATCAAAACACTGAACAAAATAAGGTGTTTCCTTATTCTTTCACAAAGAGACTGCAAAGAAGACTCGAAGCTGATATGAAGATTTGAAGAATTGAGCCACAAATGTTTATTGAAGGGAACTGGACTAGTTCTTAGCAGTTGCTTTCTCGCCAGTCTTTCTTACCGTTAGGTAACGCAGCTCCTAGCGTTTGCCAAGAAAACAGCGAGAATCGTGGGTTCAAATCTGGGCTCCTGTACAAGTATGTCCTTTGTTTCTAGCCCCTGATTACATACTCCACTTTGTGCTGTGATACAGCGTTTGATATTGACTCAGCATAAAACACGAAAAACAAACTCCACTTTCCAGCCATTCATTCATTTAAGCAAGCAAGCAAATCAAACAGATCAGCTGCTCAGTATTTTCGAGACCTGAGCAACGCATGATGTGGACCCTCTTAAAAGGCTCTACCCTTTTCCAACAAGAGCCAAATCAGTAGGGTAAATCTCAACAGCTTTCGTTACCTCTCGGCGTCAAACGCAGTTTCTCGATGTTGGAACACATTTGTCAGTCTATTCGGTCACGTAAGATCAAATGTGAGATCGAACATTTATGACTTCCAACCTAACAACGCCACCAATTCGCTGCATGCAGACTGGACCTCATCAGACACGAACAAACATCATTACCAAACTTTTGCCTATGAATTTTCAATAGATGTTTATGGCAACATGTGGAGTTCGAGATGGCTGTTTGAAAAGAAAGAAAAAAATGTTGGAAGGGATGGGAACGTAGAAGGCCCACGGTACAAGTCTGGAAAATTTGCAGGCCTTATGACCTTTCTTACGACCTGAAGGGCAAGTAAGGACGGTCATGGAACCCAACTTCGGTCTGAGACTTCACTGTCAGATCACAGCGACCTCCCGCTAACAACTCTGACCTTACCAGAGAACAAACTGCCTTCATTCTGCTGGGAGAACGTTGTGAGGTATAAACCACACTGACATGATCAGCACTGGGTTGAATAGCCATTCGCATCTCGTTTCCATACTGAAAGACCTCGTGAAAATACACGGGATGTATTCGCTCCAAAAGACTCTTTTATAAATAACAGTGCAGATACATGCCTTCATGCAGCATGGCTACATCCACGTTGAAGCTAAAAACATTCTTGTCTGGTACAAGGAATGCCGTATTTCCCTAAAGAAAACGTATTTCCCTAAAGAAAACGTGTCGCATTGAAGAACCTATAAACAAGGACAAGACCTTGAACCCTGTGCCGGTCTGCGTGCTTATATGCTTTAGCCAGTGATGAAAGGTTCGTAATGACCTGTTCATTCTCTACAACTTACGACTACCTTTATGTGCAGGAGATGATGCAAGTTCATGCAACCCACTCCAGAACCAAAACTCATCCTGGATCACAGCTTCGATAGTTTGGGCTAAATCGTGCTTAAATTCCGTCTTACCGGACGACACCGGGATCGCTTGACGACATCAAGCCGCGACAGCCGTGTTTGCTGGGGTTTACGTCTAGACTGCGCTCTGCTGCGCTAAACGACATTGAAATCTTCAGCGGGGGGCGCTCAGAAATAAACACGAGACGGCTGACAGTTCCTGCTTCCGTGCTTACGAGCCGACAGCAGCGGGAGGGAAATCGGTAGAGAGAAGAGCTTAGTGCTCTGGAATCTTTACTCGCACGTGCAAACCACTTCACTGGATCTTTGCCCTCCGCCGGGTAAAAATAGGACATCCAGCTGCTTGTGTTTGATTGTAGAGGGGCTGATAGAGGGGCTGATAGAGGGGCTGACAGAGGGGCTGATAGAGGGGCTGATAGAGGGGCTGATAGAGGGGCTGACAGAGGGGCTGACAGAGGGGCTGATAGAGGGGCTGATAGAGGGGCTGATAGAGGGGCTGATAGAGGGGCTGATAGAGGGGCTGATAGAGGGGCTGACAGAGGGGCTGACAGAGGGGCTGATAAAGGAACGTGTTAGCAGGGCGATAAAGGAATGTGCAGGTAACATCAGGTAACATCAGGTAACATCAGGTAGCATCAGGTAACATCAGGTAGCATCAGAATCAGATGTCTGCGACTAGAAGCAAACCTTTTTTCTTTAGCAATAGACTTTTACAAACAGGCATAGAGGGGAGGGAAAGGTCCCTCTGTGGTTGTGCACGTGTGAGGTCGACAAAACGATTTTGCTGTTTAAAAAGATGATAGGGATAGCGGTGTTAGTGACACACAACCTGAGTGCATCTATCGATATCCTAAGCACTGGCCTTTGCAGTACAACTTTTTTTCCTGTCGAGTTAAATTTCTTTCACTTCCCTCGAGCTCCTCACTTCCCTTGATTATCTTCCATAATCCTTCCCTAGCCTCCAACCCCAGCTCCTCCCGTCCACCTAGAGAGCGACCTGCAGCATAGCAGCAACGCGTGGTTCTCACCAATGCAGAGTTCAGAACCTGTGCCCGGTACATGTGCTTTCTCTGCATGTGGCATCTGGCCATGGAGGGGGTTTCCGGGTGGTTCGCTTTTCTCCTCCTTCCCACCCACCCCCTCACGTACCCTTCATCGTCCTGTCCTCTCCTTCGCCCGCCGTGACGTGGCCTTAATTTCTGACTTGCCGGTAGGCAATAAGTATCAACCCATCCACCCCCGTATCTCGCACCACCTCACCCAAACTGCGCTGTATTTCTCTATCCTCGCCACCCTTTCTCTTCCTCACCACCACCCTCTCATCCACGTACCCAACCGCCCACTCATCCCCCCCCCCGGCCACCCGCCCAAGGGACTACCCCATCCCCACCTAATACAAATATGCATACAAATATCCAATCATTCACACCCACCCCGGCGGGAAAAAAATCTGCAAAATCTTGACGAGTACGGTCCCCCATCTATTTTCCTGCGTCCGATCACGCAATACACCAGCTAATCTCTACTCCCCTCCCTTCATTTCAGAGGCCCGCTGCCGCTACCTACCCCTCCCCACCTCCCTATTACTTCTGACAGCCTTAGAGGCTGCTTCCTGATGCTGGTCGCAACCACTCAGGTTGTGTGTCACTAACACCGCTATCCCTATCATCTTTTTAAACAGTAAAATCGTTTCCCACAGGTTTCGGCCCGCCGCCTGCTTGTTTGCAGAATTCTTTCAAAGTCTCTTCTGGCACCGGGGGAATCCTAGACCCTGATCAGATGAGAAGACCCACGCAACTTACTGTTCTGACAGTTTGCGAGACTTCCGCTGGGCAGACAACTCCAAGATCCCCATCTGGTGAGAGAAGCAAGTAAGTGGATTAACTGGCTCGCTGCACAAGGTCTGTCCTGACCTACGTTGCCCGCCTTTAATTAACTCAAGAGGCTTATGTCCACTCCTCGTTATGAGCCTAGACATCAGTATGAAACAGCCAGCAACTTCCGGATGTAAGTCGTCTCATCTTTAGGACTTCATTTGAGAAAGATAAGAAATGAATTTTCAAACCTGTCGCAATCTCTTATAGGCTTCTAGAATAAACAAGTCGAGGGATAGGGGAGAGAGTAAAGAAACTAGAAAAAAAGAAAAAAAGAGAAAGGACGAAGAAAAAAGGAACGAAAATATAAGCAAAAGGTGAGCTAGTTCTGAAAGGTCTCCTGTCTTCTCCACGTCAATGTATTTCTTGTTTGTCTGTACGTTTCTGAAAAATCACGCCAGTCTCGACAGTGTTCTAGATACAGGACACGTGTTCAAGCAATGCTTTGTCGATGCTACTGATGGCAATTCACCTGACTAGCATCGCAGATTAAACAGGACATCGTTAATTGAGCAAAGCCTGTTGCAAAAATGATTTCTTTTACTTTTTTAATTTATTCCGCTCACTACATTTTTTGCATGTCCTCGACTTCGTTCACACTTTTTTTTCCTGGCCCACTACTTAAGCGGGACAATAAGAACGCTCTACTGTATTATCAGCTAAGAAGCATTAGATAAAAATATATCATTGCATAAAAGAATATTACATAAAAATATATCATTACAAACAACTATATCATTTCTTGGGGTGATTATTACTAATTTCTACAGGTGGTCTTGTGTTTCTTAGTCAAATGAAAATTACAGGCAAAATTTAAATCGACCTTCACCTTTTAGTGGTATAAGAACACTAATTTTCTCGCGAAAAGCACAGCTAAGTGCGGCATCATCTCAAACTGCTTTTAGTCTTCAGATGCAGTTGAAGCCTAAAACTTTGTTCTACTGTTTTCCCAATAAGACGCGAATTTACTACAGTTTCAAATAAAAATGATTTGATTCATCGATGTAAAAATCATAGAGGGAACATCGTTAAATGACGTTGTTAAAAAAAAACAACTCCAGACACATTTTGTGTCCAAACATCCGGTATATCAACTGCTGTAAGTGGGATGGAGATCATTTGTATCTCGGGTTGCTGTCCCTCCACACCCTGGACATCCGGGGTATAGCTACCAGAAAACGTGCATTTGCATAAAGAGCAAAGATTTACGCAAAGGGAAAACATACGTTTTTAACCGCGGGCAACCAGAACGAGAATTTACACCATCGGATGATACACGAGTTTATCCCGTAAATAAACTCGTCGATCTACCTTGTAAACAGGCGTCAAACGTGTATCTGAGAAGAGATATGAACCCACAGCCCATGATGTTTATTCTCGACGCGACAATCTCTTAAATCTGTTTAGATACCAAATTGCCCTAAACAACAAGAATGATAAATAAATTTAATCGTTTTTCTGGTTCTTCAATGTCGAGCAGGAGGAGAGGGATATTCAAGATTTTTCCGGGAACATACAGAAGTTGCATGCACTGATGATTCTGTTCGCTGATTGCACGCCAGCCTTTTCGTTGACTGACTGGCTGGTGCTGGAAAAAAGTGTTTGCACCTTGTTATTTTGGACTGTACACGAAGGCGTAGCTGACTTCGGAAACAAAGGGACAGAATCCACTGTAGATGGACATAATCCCTGATGGTCAATCTTGCAAACAGGTTCTGCATGCAGAAACAAAAAAAAAAACCGGATCCGAACTTACGACACAAGACCCTCGCTGTCTAGGTGTCTGATCCTCCGCTGTCGCTGTGCCTGACCAAAGAGATTTACAGTGTGATAACGCTGTTTGAGATGAGATGATTGCTGGACTTGCACATGACCGCGCACCAAGTCCGTCTCCGGTGTTTCATGAGTTCCGTAACCCGGTTGACGACGCGTTCCCAGCTGCCCGCAAGCCTCCCTTGTATTTACCTCCCCTTGCTGCCGAACTCTCTGGAGAGGGGGCATTGGAGGGTGCACAGCAGTGTTGATAGAGATAAAAATTGCGGGAGACAAAAGTAAACAGCGAACGAATCCCAGCGCTAGGGCCCCACGCCTGCTGTCACTTCGGCTGCTGTGTCCATCTGGTCGAGTGGCAGGCGGCATGCGGTGTTATGCGTGTGTTTATTGTCTGCCGACAGCGAACGTGCCAGTGATTCCGGATGTCTGGGCGCACGCGCGTGCCAGTGCGTGCACGTGTGTGTGCAAACTTGAGCTAGTGGGACTTCAAATGTAATTTCTTTTTCCTGTTTGAACTTTTTTCGTTGTTATAACGGATACACCTATGCCGGCGTCTGGCGTTAAAACCAGACGGAAAGTCAAACTATCTGATGCAGAGAACTTGCTAGCAACAAAATTGCTTTGTCATTCTTAGGGATGGGCAGACGTAGAGAACTCCAGACGACTTGTTTACACTGTAAACTTTGTTTGCACTTTAAAGTTTTGCAATGGTTTTTCTTTTGAGGGTTTGCATTCATTTACCCACATACAAAAGTGCCTGTACCGTCGACCTGCTGGGGTTTTTTTTTTTAAAGAAGTATTGGCATTTCGTAATGCCTAGATCTGGAAATGGACATTTTTATGTTTGTTCCAAAATAATGTTTAAGAAACCAGCTTGTATTTATTTCGGCTGTACTTCGGGCATACTTTACTGAAGATGCGTGACCTTGATCCTCAGTTAAGGGTCTAGGATACAGTAGTCGTAGAACACGATTCGATACGAGGATAATGGTAACGGCAGACAACGTTACGTTGCTAACCACGTACCCAGAAGTAAGGTTCCTGACGTAACTGAGGCGCTATTCGTGCAATCTTCGAGTTACAACAAAGGGGCCTGTACACTTTAGCAACGACGTTTGCTCAGAAGTATTCAGGTCTAGATAGCCCAAGAGCATTCAGATGAACGTGGCACAATATATCTGGACGTCCTACAGTAAGGCGATTGAGGGAAGGGAAGATATGGGTAGCAGGTAGTCGAGCAGGCTCACGAGCATGAGTCGGCAGTCAGGGTGACTGCACGTGCCTTTGAAGTGCGTGCGCGCGTTAAGACTGCTTGGTCGACTTTATGTCCGCAGAGGCCACAAAGGGTCACGGGCCTCTTCAGCGCAGACAATTGGCAACAGTCCTGTCTGCCGAACGGACCTAGCCCCGAGGTCCTTCATCTCCCGTTCAAGGCTGTAACGACACTAATCATCTCCGACCCGCCGCTGAGCAATCCCAGGGCCCCCACGCCCAATCAGTCCGTCTTCACGTTCGGATTTTCAGCCTCACTAGCAGCCAGAAGATCAGTTAATCAAGACACCGCTAGCTGCCTGTGGACTATTCTTTCAGCGTCACGCAGCCCTGTGGCAGATTTCTGAGCAAGACACCACGTGGGGGCTTTAAACACTTATAGGCCGGCCCATCCAGCATTCCCTGACGACTCGTGAAAACGTATCTTCTGGAACGGTCTATATGTGGTTAAAACCTCACTGTGAAACCAGCTGCAGATGGCTCCGTGCGCACCATTGCCGCAAAAGCTCTTCCGGAGCACCGTGCGGAAAACCTCACAAAGCTAATATCGCTCGTTAACCTTTTAAAAGCTGCGTGCAGCACAAGGACGGAGAGAAGTACAAACGCTACAGACACAGG
Source organism: Lanistes nyassanus (assembly GCA_004794575.1). NCBI lineage: Eukaryota > Metazoa > Mollusca > Gastropoda > Architaenioglossa > Ampullariidae > Lanistes > Lanistes nyassanus. Next base: position 383,855 of record SMGT01009872.1, on the reverse strand, counting down.
CGTCCCCGCATCAAGAAGACAAGACAAAGGAAGGAAAAGAAAAGTATGAGAGAATGACGCGGAAACGGAGTGGGGGGTGGGGCGGGGGCGGGGCGGGGGCGGGAGGTGTCTTGCACGTATCTATTTATCAGGGCAGCATTTTACAAGTAAAACCCATTATCACGTCAACACGTGACGCTATAATAAAATCAAAACCAGTGAATTGTGCTGGTACAGCGAAAAATAAACTACTTTCCAGATTATATTACTACACATTAAACAAATCAGATTCTAGACTTCACAAGCATATAGAGATCTATTATCTCAGAGTAAAACCGACTGACACAGTCCCCTTTCGCAGAATATTTTAAATTTGCTTATGAGCATTTGTGTGAAGCGTTTGGTGAAACCCCTTTCCGTTTATTTACCGATCTAATCGTATCGAAACGGTACGCAAAGAAGTCAACCATCCCTTTTCAGTCATTAACACGAAATGACGTAAGATTCATCCAGGTAGTCGGAACTTTTCTCGGGGAGTGTAGCGAGTGGCAAGACCGGGTCCAGAAGGACAAAACTTCAAGGCGGATGTTTCGCAGACTTGAATCGAGACAAGCTGCCTCTTGTGTCGTCTTATCTCACTTCCAGAAGCTGTCAGATCGAATGTAGATCTACCTAATTTTTTTTTCTCATGAAGTAATCAATCGCATCTGAAAACGAAGAAGGGGAAAATGCACGATGAGTGACCTTTCTCTGACCCCTGTTCATAAGTCAAGCAGCTCTTTACAGCATGGAACCTGGCGGCAGCATGTCGTGCGCTGGCTTAGGTACATATACGAACTTTTGTCACAGTCAAGGCAGACTTTGATGACATCATGCAGTGCGTGCAGCGGAGTGGTCTGTTGTCAGCGGAAGAGGTTTAAAGGCTTTCCCATCACTCAGGAATTCTATTCCGGGAACACTAGACACTGTGTGAGTAGAACCTCACCAGCACGTTGCACAAACAGTCTTGCGTGTAGCAGCCTGGAAGACAGACCATCTCAAGACACTGTAAACTTTGCCGAACTGAAGGAAAATGTTGGAAGATGCTGCATAATAAAGGTCGCAGTGCATCGTGAGTGAGAGACCAACAGGTGAGCAAATAAGACAGAATAAACAACAGAAAATGAGCATGTTAGTGACATTTGATCAGGTTAAATCCATTTACAATTCAGTTTCAAACATTGTCGATCTGAACGACACAGGCCGGAGATTGTCGTTAAAACTAACTGTAAGATACAAGCAGATTGATTTCAGAAGAAACATGTGTCGTGATCAAGACAAGCTGCGCGAAGGCTAAAGTGGACGAGGGTTGACAATGTTCCCAATTATATGTCACCAGTCCTCGCTGCAAAGACGGACGGACGGACGGACGGACGGACGGACGGACGGACGGACGGACGGACGGACGGACGGACGGACGGACGGACGGACAGACGGACGGAAAACGGACGGATGGATGGATGTCCTATGACTAGGAACAGTAATCATAAGCGAGTTTTGAACGACGTAAATATAAAAACTCGTTTTTTCGAATTCTAAAGAAGATAAAACATAGAAAAGCAGGGATGCAATATGGTTCTGTCATAGCTCCAAGCAAACTTTTCATGAGATAAATCGCCGTGAGACATCTCAAAGGAAAGGATTGTGTATATTGCTCAATCGTTAAGAAAAACAACATTTAAAGAAATCTCATTTAACATCTGATTGCTTTTTCGATCCCATTATATTAACCTTGCAACACAGTCACGTACGCGAACACCGTCTCGCGGGTATTAATCTTGAAACATAAGCGTGCGAGATTTCCTAGAACAAAGGCAGCGCTTGGAGCAGTCTCAAAAATGCCAAGAAATAAACGTTAAATGTTCTAAAATGCGGAAAACCTTTTTATTCTTCTTTCTGGAAATATTTGACGACCCTGGCCACCAGCAGCTGTGGAGGACTATTCCGCTAAGCTGCACAGAGTGAAGGGAGGCGCCTTTCGGCGAGAGGCCATTCTCCCTAAGGATTTATAATGCTAGTTGCTCAACCCCGTGTAAATATGCAAACACACTTCATCTACGCGGCGCTAAAACGCACATCAAACACGTCTCCAGCCTACAATGGATTCTTTAGGCTAATTCTGGAGATTAAAAAAATAGTCTTGCTCTGCACAGCGAAGAAATTAGACTTCCATTAGGGGTCGTGCGGGCCACGCCCCTTGTTACCTTCAGACACATTAACCTTTTACTGTGTCATGGCTCTCGTGTCGTCTTGAACTACTAAGAAAAGCAAGCAGAATGTGAATAACACCCCAGTTTCTTAGCGAGTAAAAGGTGTCATTTTATTAGAGATGCATACGTTGCTTTAAAATATGTGAAGTCTGCCATTTTCTCTTTTGGAAGATACGAACGCACTACTGTTAGAAGTCCTCGGGACTTCATTTAGCTGATTGTTAGAATTAACTATTTCAAATTTTTTTATGATCGAGATGTAAAACTGTTAACTGCTTCACTTTGAATGGGTTGTTAGATTCATATATTAGTACTTCATTGTGAGGTATACTAGCCCGTATACAAACATGTATGAACGCTTTATTGATATATTTGTACCTCGTTGTGAGGTATACTAGTCCGTATACTAATATGTGCGAACCCTTTAGTAACAAACATACTGGGAGCCAGGAAGATTCACATTACTTCCCATGACTACATGTAATCCATGTTCAGATCAGAATTTTTAAAAAATCGTTTAATCTCAGTATCGAATGTCAACGTCCTAGGCCCGTGCGTCTGTCAGATGCGTCTCAGGATATTGGCTTAGAGAGAGCTGAATAAAGGGATGTTTTTTTCTGTTCCTCAGTGTATGGTATCTATACTCCCCGACTATATCCGCCGTGCTTGTTTACATTTTGCATACGATTAAAGTTTAATCCGTCCAGAAATGCTAGTCTGATTTAGCCCTTAAGTTTAGGTCCGGCACAGACATACCGTCGCTTCTGAGACAAGGATCTTGATCTACTGTTTTGTCCATCAGGTTCCTAGGCAAGATGATAAGGATGCTTTCTGGTCACGAGAGTGGCATTGGCACGGCTCCAACACGGAACAGCAAACAGGCAACCGTCTTTTTCCACTTCGCGAGCTGGAAATAGGGCTCTCTGAGTGCATACGTGTGCTACAGCATGCACCACTCATACTCATAGAGGGGTCATTGCTCCATGCATCATTCTCAATGTCTGTTAGTAACTGAAGCTTTTTGTGGGTTCTTTAACAGAATACACCTGCTAAACCCTACAACTGTCATCGACAGACAAGCCCGAGTGAAAAACGAGTAACGTAGTCCAAGATTTCTTTGCAAGCTTACGGGATATTTTCCCATGTCACTGAATATTTCTTTGCCCAACCAACGATGGCATTGATCTTCTCTTAGCCGAGGACATATTCTTCGCACAACAGAAGAGGTTTTTTTCACATAAACCAACACATATTTTCACGTAGCACAAAGAAGTTTTAATCATGTAACTGAAGACATTTTCTTCATGTAACCGAACACATATGCTTCACGTAACCGGAGGCGTTTTCTTCACATAAACGATCTCATTCTTCATGCAAGCGAAGACATTTTCTTCACATAACGGAAAACATTGTCCTCTCCACGTAAACAAAGACTTTTTTTTTAGCTTCTCGATATTTTCTTCACCTAACGAGACACGTTTTCGTCATGTGAGAGATGTTTTTTCTTTCTAATCTTTTCGCGTACACTCGAAGAATGTTCTTAATGTAGCTCAAACGTTTGTTTTTATTACTTCAGATGTTTGTGGTTGAAGGAGGTCTTTTAGTCTCGTGGGTTAAACCGGGAAACTGATTTGATCAGAAAGATAATACTTGTTAACAAGACGCACGTGCAGCCGTGTCAAGTTCTCAATGGGCTGCCTTGCCGACAAAAGTAGATTACTCCTTTGCTTGTAACAAAACGCCTACATCATGGTCTCTGGCTACACAAGCTACAGGTTAGAAAAAGTTTCATTGCACAGAAGAGAAATAGATTAAAAAAATACGGTTTTATAACTATAACAGATCTTGCACCAAATCCATAAACAGTAGTGGATCAACCAGAAAAAGCATGGCAATACTTTACAAATTGTTGCCATATATGTATATTTTTGGATATATTTAAATCTATATATTCCCCCACATACATGCATACTTATATATAGTTCCGATTTATAGACCGCGTAGTCCTTTTGCGAAATAATCACATAATATCGTGATCTGTGTCCTGAATAGGCGAGACATTCACAGCGCAGACACAATGATAACGTCCAACACATATAAACTCCGACATAACTGCAGGTAAGTGAATTCTTACAGACACACGCTTATGCATGTAACCAGGAGATAGCATGCAAGTGCACAACACGGGGGACTAATCATAGTATCGATCTGCAACACAAATGTTGAAAAGAAGCAGCAGAAGTGAAGCAGTCAGGGGATCCGAACATGTTTGGCCACACCTCCACACACGCACGCACGCATACTAACACTGGGCTCAGGTGTCTCTTTTGTCACGTCTGGCTCGTTTTGTTGTTTTCCCGAATTAAAAAATAACCTTTATGTTGGATAGTTAGAGTCCTGCTTATGTGTTAGTCTGGAACCCCCAAACTAAAAACAAGCCAACGAAAGCTAAAATAATATTTAAAAAACACAAGAAGGGATTTTTTTTGTTTTTGCTGTTTGTTTTTAGCTTTTGTTGAGTTGTTTTTAGTTTTGGCATTCCAGGCTTTAGAGATTTGGTCACTTAAAAAGTCATTTTCAAGTGACCAAATCTCTCAGGAAGGCCACGCAATTCCTTCCGTTAAACACTTTTCTCGAGTGTCCAAAGTGTAGGTCTCTCTCTCTCTCTCATCTCCTCCTTGCTTCCTTTTTCCTTTTCCTCTTCCTCGGTTATTCTTCTCTCTAATTTCCCATTTTCCCCTTCGGATCTCCTCTACTGTCCCCTTTTTTCTGTTCTTCCTTACTAACTCCCCAACTCGCGTACACATGCACTAAAAACGTGAAAACGTCATTTGTACCACGTTTGTATGTCGCGTTTCTGTTCTTTCCAAGTCCCGGATTCAGAACAACACACACCAGCTGCCGAAGCTAGTAACTACAAATAAAAAATTAGAAAAGAGAAAATATTCTAAATCCAGGCAAGAAAACACCTCTCCAGTCCAGTGCTGATTTGGAGATCGAAGATTTTGCATTGCAATTTGCTTCTGATCACGTAGACTTGTAAGTGCAGGTCACAAGCTCATACTTATTTCTGCATATGAATGAGCATAAAGAAAAGCAACCTTCACATTTTGAAACAATTTTATGTTTAAAAAGGAATTTTTTTAATGCTTCGGTTACAAGTTTGTGGTCTCCCCAGCTGCCACCACAACTTTGATGTGTTCTCACCCTTGTGTCCTAGAAAGATTCCCACCAATGCTCCTCCCCGACCCTGCTAGCAAGAAAGAAACTGCACTTCTTGCAGCGTTTGAAGAAAGATGACAGACGAAAGATTGATCACATGGATGAAGTCCGCATATTCTGGCTGCACGTGCCCGATAATTCACGCGCTAGCCGCGTCGTGTGCTTTCCGTTCGTCGGTGCCCGTTCGTGATTTCGTGAAAGAGTGATCAGCGCAAAACATCGAAGGCAGAACAAACACAGAAAAAAAGCAGAGAATAAAAAGTTGGTCGGTCAAACGTAAACAAACGTTTGATGAAACGCTGAAAGGTGGTGGGCATGAGAGGAAGGATGCACCCTGACCTCCTGATCTCTCTCTCTCACTCGCACGCAGTACGCAGGAATAGGTAAACAACCACTCCTCCTCTGTTCACACACACACATACGCGTAGCACACACGCACGCACTATTTGCAAATCCTCAAACTTATATGCACGCGCGCGTACTCATGCACGCACACTTGGTACAAATTTCGACTCTTTAAGAACAAGGGGAAAAACAAAATTAGTCTGACGCACAAGGCTATTCAGCCTTGACTGACTTCTTCAAACTCTCTGTTTGAATTGCTTTCTGTCCTGCAAGCTTCGCTTTTCTGCTTTTAGTTTGATTTCTTAACTCCTTGAAGCTGTCGTGATGGCTAGACCAGATTTTTACCAACAGATTAGATCAAGCGATTTTTATTTATTTATTTTTTTAAATGACAAAACTCCACGATTTTTTATAAACCTGTCTCCGCGTCTACACAGTCTGGAGCTCATTTACCAAACGTCGTGGAAGTCAGGGAGTCTTTCTCGCAGCACGCTTGGAGAAATGTTGAGGACGCCAGACATTAAAGTAACGTCCTCTGAGCGACTCCAACATTCTCGCCGCCTTCGCAGAACGTGCTCAGATCAACACCCTGACGTCGCTAGCAGGCTGCTCGCATCCCAGGTTCGGCTGCATGAGCTTTCCTATCTGCGCTTCGGGTCGCAACAGAGGCCGCAAGGTCTGCTCATCTTGTGTATCTTACGTGCATCTTAACGAACGGACAGAAGGTATGAACGCTCATGCAGCCTATCTCGGGTGTTTCAGCCGGCATTATGAAACGTAAAACGCAGCGACTACTGCGAACATGTGCTGCTGAAAGTTTGCGTTGTTAGTCATCACTTGCAGTTCAGTTTGACTTTTGAAATCGGAAGAACTGGTAATCTCGCTCCCACGGAACGTAATACATCTTAACCATGGAAACATAACTCTGTCCATCCTCAAGAAAGCTTTTACATACAGAGCTGTGTGAAAATATTTGTAAATGATGTATCAAATTGGAAATGTGATTCTTTGCTGTCCCAAGCAGGTTATTAGAGATATACTTCAGTGCAGTTGACAGAAGTGGGTTCGCGCCAACATACGATAGTAATTCTTAAAATGGACGCAAATAACCTTGCATCTCGGGAAAGGAAGTGGGTTAAGTCTTTCAATATCTTCACCGTCGATGATCAAGATACGTCCTCGGAACAGGAAGACGTAGCACGTAGCACGTACTAAATCTGCCGTCTCTATTCACGATGACATAAACACTTTGCCGTTGACGTCGAAGAAACGTCCAGAAGAACTCGATGTTTTGGCAAAACAAAGGGAAGACAACTAAACACCGCTCCTTACGAACGGCGAAACGTACCTGTGTGACCCATGATGGCCCTTAAACAAAGTGACACGAAAATGAAAATGGCCGAAGAAGCCAGACTTGCAGAGGAAAGCTCTCCTAACGAAATGCATGGGAACAGCGGAAGTGTCTGCAGACCGGCATCACCGTGACGTGAATTCTCAGCAACTGTTAACGCATGGGCTTGAGAACATGGGATTTCTCCATAGAAACCTGCTCGCAGAGGACACGACTGCATTGAATGGGCGGCTTAACTGCTGTGGAGACCTGTAGAAGCGATCACTTCGACAGCTCAGCGCACTCTGGCACAGGAGCGCGTCCGTAGCAGAGAGCAGATTCGTTGTAGTTTGAGAACGGAAGCCAGGAATAGCCACTCGCAGCTTGAAAGCGGCGATGACCTGAAGGACTGGAACGAGGATGAAGAGGACGAAAATGATGTCGATGACGAGGAAGAAGAAGAAGAAGAAAGGGGAGAAGAAAGATGAAGAAAATAGACAGAAGAAAAAAAGGAAAAAGGGAAAAAAGAGAAAAACTAAGAAAGAAGAAAGGAAGAAAACAAAAAGACAAAAAAGACAGCAACAGAAGAAAGAAGAAAGGAAGCAGAGGAGACAGACAGACAGACAGACAGACAGACAGACAGACAGACAGACAGACAGACAGACAGACAGACAGACAGACAGACAGACAGACAGACAGACAGACAGACAGACAGACAGACATTACAATATGGCTGTTGTGATTATTTTTAGTCTCCAATAAAGGACAGCGTTTGAGCAATGAATGTGGTATAATATTAGTAATTCTGGATTTGATATGTTTCATCTGGTGTCGCTTCTGTGTTTTGTTTTTGCTGAAGATTGATATCGAAATGGAAGCAAGATGGTCTTCTCTCATTTTCTTAACTGTGAAAGCAGGTCCTTGTCGCAAATTTATGTCAGGCCGAAAATATAATCACACAGGAATAGCCTAATTTGATTTTGAGCCTAAATGCCAGACTTCGGTGAGCAAATGACTGTAGTTAACTGCTAGACACGCGACGACTACACAATTACAAGTAATTTTCCAAAACTAATGCACGCCCAGAAAATGACTTGCATGTGCTGACCCACGCTTGTCCGGAAAGAAACTCGATTTTTGATATAAGCGTGTACACGACAGATATTATATTACTGTGAGCCACGACGCTGGGCAACTGCATGTGTGATGCGCGTGCAGTTGAATGTTCGAGCGACTGCGTGGGACTTATTGAGCGCCACCACACGGTCAGGTGATGTCAGGCGAAAGCAAAACACTTGGTGACATATTAACAGGTAAGGTGTATCTAGCGCTTCCTTCCTGTCGGGTGAAACAAACAACTCGGATACTTTCCTCTCCTGTCATTGGCTGGCTATTTTTAAATGGAAACTTCTGCCACCTAGCGTTGATGTCGCACAAATGAGGATGGGGGTCCTTCTCACAAACTATGATCTGAGGAAAAGTTTAATATTTCAAGAGAGAGCCACCGATGTAGACTGCAGGAAGTAATCCTTTGCCACACTCCTCATTTTAAACTGTTACCCCCAGGTACACTCCACTCTAAAATCCAAACTCAAACCTACACGTTCTTAAAAATGTTTCTAGACATCACTTGTCGCTGACAGCAAAATACGAGAAAGAAATGTAACACGCATGGGCACATAAATTCTGTCTCTGTCTCTGTCTCTCTCTTTCTCTGTCTCTGTCTCACTCACACACACACGCGTGCACACATTTTTGCATGCGTGAGTACCGTGAAATTCATCTTATGATGTTTACAGATGCTCACTTTGAGTGCATAGAATAACTGCTCTAAACAAGTTATGGTGTAACAAATCTGTATAAATCCACACCAACACCAGACATAACAGGAAACGCTGCCGGAGTTTTCAGTTTAAATAAACAAAAAATCTCTTTTAGATCCTCTCCATATCATCAAATTTAGTTTCGTTTGCCTAAAAAAAAAAACCAACCACACACGCAAACGTCTTGCGGAGCGTTTTGATGGGTAAATTTCTTGCAATTTTAGGATTACCACGGGTTTGGCATTCGTTACAGCTCATCTGAAGCCAGTGTTTATTATCTCCCTTACTTGAGGACAGGTTCTTCGTGCACTTTCTCCCTGCAGACACGACACACTGACATAAAGCTACAGGGTAAATACTCTTCTAAAAACATCTCTTGGTAGGCAGAGGCGTTATAGTCAAGCTGTGAAAGGGGAAAACAGTACAAACTGACCACTTTTGTCATTAACTGTGATCTGAAAGCTTTGTCGAATTATTTTATTTAGTTTTTTAAAATAAAACGATTACTTTCTCCAACACGAGAATGTGTTACAAACGCACGTTTTCTTTAATTCAAGGGATGAAGTATTTGTGAGAAATTGTGTCCGTGACCTTGTGAGTTCTGACACTTTGTAACATTCTGATCCACCGTCATGCTACTCTCTGTAGTAGGGAATGCTTGTTCATTATCGAAATAATGTTGGGCATTTGACAGTTAACAGCATCAACGATTGACTTTTCGACTGTCCGTAGCGAATGTTTTATCCGATTTTGATCGACAGATGTCACTTCAAAAACCTTCCTTAGCGATATAAGCGTTCTGCTGTTGTCAGAAGAGATGATCGAATATTTAGAAATAAAACTGTGTATTACAGACTGCTGTCATAGTGCATGCTGTTGCATCATTTGATTGAACATGTCCCATTATCTTGGCCGCCTCTCACACATTTTAACTGACCGGACCAGCCAAAGGGTCCCTCCACCCGCCACAAAAGTGCTGGTTGACTAGCGAGGCAGGGTCCCCACCCCGCCCCCTTCCTATATTTATTCTTCTACCTTTCATCTGACTAGACATGCCAGCTACCTGTGAAAGCAAAGGTTCCTCTTTGCACGGTTTCGCTGCAGCCACCGCTGCTGCTATGCTGCTAACGTGGTCTGGAATCTCGCTCAACCAGCGTCCCATCTCACGAGCTTGGCGCGCGAGTTCCTCCCCCTCCACCCATCCCCTGGCTCGCGCCGTCTGCTTTGTATGTGGCCGCTGCAGGAGGGGTGCAAACTCGTGTGAGGTCACTACCTCGGCAACAGACCGTCGGATGGCGAGAGCGGATTGTAGTGTATATAGGCACCGCGCAGCGGCGCGAACGGTGATTGGCGTGTCCTCGCATTGTCCGTGTGCTGTCTCTTCGGAGACCGAACGTGAGACACCTGGGCTGCCAGGGACCCGACGATGACAGAGACCTACAAACTGTTCTTTATGAGAAACTACCCAGATCCAACAATTGTTTCAATTTTTATCGCTGACTGTCGCGCTAGGAAGGACCCAGCTGTAACTGATGCTGAGACTGTTTGACCGCCACCTGTGCGCTGTTCAGTTCCGTTGGGAGTGACTTTATTCCCGGGGCATCGGCGAGCCGTCGTATGCTTTCAGAACAACTTCTGGTCCGCGAGCTGCTTCTGAAGAGTCACAACCTGTTCGCATTTGATCAGGTAAGTGGTGCGTCTCTCAGAATTTAGCAGCTGGATGCAAGAACGAGGAGAGATGTATCCAAGGACTTGCATGTTACAACAACGATTTTTTCAAACAGCAGCTACACATGATGGTAAAATATTATATTACCATACAGATTCGTTACTTATATTAAGATCATCACATTTTTAGATACTTTTGATCACAGGTATGATTATCGCTCTCTGTCGTCAGAAATTGTTCTTCCATTCTGGTAAACATTAGGTCAAACGTTTTACTGCAGCCTCATTGTGAGAGACGCTGTTTGAAAATCGTTCGATGGAAATCGGATGAAGTTTTTTGTGTTTGTTTATTTTAAACATATTGAAGTTGCATCCTTTGATTTGTTCCCTACCGCAGTTTTCATTTGGCGCAGCTCAAGCGCACAGAAGCAAAATAGCGTGGCGAACTATAAATCGAAGCAGAATGGTTTCAAGATAATGGCGAAGTCGTGTCACAGACTTGCCGCAATCAGCAACACGACCCCATTGAAATTCGATTAGATGCGGCAGGTTGGTGGCAGGTAATCTGTCACCCTGGAAATATAAACTACCGTCTGTCACTGGTTGTGAGTGAGCTATAGAGAGAGCGCGTGCGTAGCCTGTGGTAAGCGGGGGAGAGAGGGAGAGGTTGGGCTTTTATCGTTTGACGTCCAGTCACAATTGCGCAGCATCAGGACGGTGTTGCTTGGGACAAATTTACGCGCTGCCACACTGGGACTATTGTCTCAACATAGGCTTCAGTCCCACCCAGTCACATTCAACCGACACCGGGCCAACCAGTCCTGAAACTGTTCCCAATAGTGCCAGGCGTCTGGCAGGGCAGCTGTAAGGACGACCTTTCAAAGATTTTCTCGAACAAGCCGATAGAATGGTAGATTTTTTCCTCGCCCGCAACTATCCTCCCAACCTTCTACACTCTGCTAAACAGAAAGCCGCTGCTACACCACGCGCACTCACCCTCCAACCTTCCCACCACTCCAAACACACGGAACCTCGCCCGATCGCCGTCTTGACGCACCACCCTCACAACCTTCCTGTACGTAGGATCCTCCTCTCTAACTGGCACATACTGTCCAAATCCGAGCCCCACCTCTTCAAACAAAACCCCCTCCTAGCATCTCGCAGGGATAAGAACCTGCGAGATCTTCTAGTACATTCCAAACTTAAAGCCACCACTACCCTCCCCCCATCATGCGGCTCCACCCCATGCAATGTCCCCCGTTGTCACACTTGCCCCTACCTGAACACCAACACAAAACTCCACACACCCAACACCACTTTTGTCATCAAGCGCCACTTCACTTGCACTGACAGCAACATCATCTACGCCATCACATGCACCCTCTGTCCCACTTTATTCTAC